>CM050417.1:0-2500 GCA_027564155.1 Gymnocypris eckloni scoliostomus
CACACCACACATACCACACACACACACACACACACACACACACACACACTTCTCACCCACACACACACACACACACACACACACACACACACACACACACACACACACACACACACACACACACACACACACACACACACACACACACACACACACTCTCTCACCCACACACACACACACACACACACACACACACACACACACACACACACACACACACACACACACACACACACACACACACACAAGCTGCTCTTCTCTTTAGAAGCATGGTGATTGTAAAGGCACAAAAAGCATCATGGATAAAGTATCATAACAGTAGTTATTACAGTACACGAGGAGCAGACACTAACTTCAGTCATTATTTGTAAAAGTCTTCCTGTCTTCCCTAAATCTCTCTCCTGTGGCTCAAACGCAGTGTTCTTTTAGTTTTATCTACTTAGTTTACTATGCTATTATAGTTTAAATTGATATTTTGAATTAGTTTTTATTTTTAGAATTTCTTGTTTTTATTTTTTGTTTTGGTTAAAATGTTTTTTTTTTATATATCTGTATTTTATTTATTTAACTTGTAGTTATTTTAGTACTCAAAATTTAAATTAATCGAAATGAGAAATATTGCATTGGCAACTATCTAAAATACAGTGTTTACATTTTTCTGTTATTTTATTTAGTGAAATAATGGATAAGTAATGGATTTTTTTTGCTTTAGTTTTAAATAGAAATTTGATGAAACCACGCCCTCTAGAGGACAAAAAACCTGTGCACTTTATCTGTTTCAAGTGTGAACATTTATTCTTGAAGTTTAACTCTATTTAAACTCTATTTAAAAACTTTAAAAAATGATCTAATTCATATACTTTATAAAAATGCACCATAGTAACCAAAATGATCATGAACCACAGCTCACAATAGAGTAGCCATTAAAGTTATTGATTATTTTGAAATACCATAATAGTTTTTAATAAAATTTTGAATGTTTTGTTTTCTCATTTTGCTTTTAATTTTAGTTAAAGGTCACTAATTTTGTTCTGTTTTTGTCATTTTTTTATGTATATGTATATTTATGAAACAATGAAAATGAAAAAGTTGCTTTTAGAAACAAACTATATTTGGTTTTAAATGGATTTTTCCTTGTTGCAGTTTATAAATTCATGTCTCTTCAGTAGCATTTATAAGGTATTTAACGTCACTACAGCACACTGCCGCAGATTTGTCTATTTAGTCCTCGTGTGTTTTGATCAGAATAAGGCCAGAAACGAGGAGATGCTGACGGTCGGATGTGCTGTGGAATCGGCTGCTGCCGCTTCCTATTGGAGGTGAGAGAACGTGTGTCTGTGTGTGTGTAAGTGTGTGTGAGTGAGAGAGAGAGAGCGTGTGTGTGTGTGTGTGTGTGTGTGTGTGTGTGTGTGTGTGTGTGTGTGTGTGTGTGTGTGGGTGTGTGTGTGTGTGTGTGTGTGTGTGTGTGTGTGTGTGTGTGTGTGTGTGTGTGTGTGTGTGTGTGTGTGTGTGTGTGTGAGTGAGAGAGTGTGTGTGTGTGTGTGTGTGTGTGTGTGTGTGTGTGTGTGTGTGTGTGTGTGTGTGTGTGTGTGTGTGTGTGTGTGTGTGTGTGTGTGTGTGTGTGTGTGTGTGTGTGTGTGTGTGTGTGTGTGTGTGTGTGTGTGTGTGTGTGTGTGTGTGTGTGTGTGTGTGTGTGTGTGTGTGTGTGTGTGTGTGTGTGTGTGTGTGTGTGTGTGTGTGTGTGTGTGGTGTGTGTGTGTGTGGGTGTAAGGAGTGAGTGAGTGTGAGAGAGAGAGTGAGTGAGGAGAGTGAGTGTGTGTGTGTGTGTGTGTGTGTGTGTGTGTGTGTGTGTGTGTGTGTGTGTGTGTGTGTGTGTGTGTGTGTGTGTGTGTGTGTGTGTGTGTGTGTGTGTGTGTGTGTGTGTGTGTGTGTGTGTGTGTGTGTGTGTGTGTGTGTGTGTGTGTGTGTGTGTGTGTGTGTGTGTGTGTGTGTGTGTGGTGTGAGTGAGAGAGCGTGAGAGAGTGTGTGTGTGTGTGTGTGTGTGTGTGTGTGTGTGTGTGTGTGTGTGTGTGTGTGTGTGTGTGTGTGTAAGTGAGTGAGTGAGTGAGTCTTGAACTTTCTGTTTACCTTTGAATCCTGAGAAATAAAATGTATCATGGTTTCCACAAAAATATTGTGCAGCGTGACTGTTTTCAACATTGATAATAATCAGAAATATTTCTTGAGCAGCATATTATTATGATTTCTGAAGATCATGTGACACTGAAGACTGCAGTAATGATGCTAAAATACAGCTTTGATCACATGAATAAATTATATTTTAACTTACATTCACATAGAAAATGTAATAATATAATATAATTTTTTCTGTATTTTTCTGATCAAATAAATGCAGCCTTGATGAGACTTGTTTTAATAAAGAAAAAAATCATTCAGAAATTGCTAGTAAATTTCACTAAACATGAAATAGAAACATACTCCTCTAGTACTTGTAAAGAAT
>CM050417.1:12500-17500 GCA_027564155.1 Gymnocypris eckloni scoliostomus
TAATTAAGCCATTTACACAGAAAATACAAATGGAAAAGAAAGAATCCTGAACTGGGGGAAAAAAGGGAAAATATAAACTAGATAATTTCTGTTTTCAGCCTAAACGTGTGTGTGTGTGTGTGTGTGTGTGTGTGTGTGTGTGTGTCTGTGTCTGTGTCTGTGTGTGTCTGTGTGTGTGTGTGTGTGTGTGTGTCTGTGTCTGTGTGTGTGTCTGTGTGTGTGTGTGTGTGTGTGTGTGTGTGTGTGTGTGTGTGTGTGTGTGTGTGTGTGTGTGTCTGTGTCTGTGTCTGTGTCTGTGTCTGTGTCTGTGTGTGTGTCTGTGTGTCTGTGTCTGTGTCTGTGTCTGTGTCTGTGTCTGTCTGTCTGTCTGTCTGTGTCTGTGTCTGTGTCTGTGTGTGTGTGTGTGTGTGTGTGTGTGTGTGTGTGTGTGTCTGTGTCTGTGTCTGTGTCTGTGTGTGTGTGTGTGTGTGTGTGTGTGTGTGTGTGTGTGTGTGTGTCTGTGTGTCTGTGTGTCTGTGTCTGTGTCTGTGTCTGTGTCTGTGTCTGTGTCTGTGTCTGTGTGTCTGTGTCTGTGTCTGTGTCTGTGTCTGTGTCTGTGTCTGTGTGTGTGTGTGTGTGTGTGTGTGTGTGTCTGTGTCTGTGTCTGTGTTCAGTGTGCGCTGCGGTGTGTGTGTGTTTTCTTCTTTCCATCTCCTTCCAGGACGACGCAGAGGATGATACGATCCTTCAAGAGGTGAGGACATTTTAACACATGTAGGGTTTTCATGTTTTATGGGCTCGTTCCATTGGCGTAATAGTGTTTCTACTGTACACACTGTATTTTCTGTCCCCTTACCCTAAACCTACCCCTCACACAATGTTATTTACATTCTCAAACCACTTCATTCTGTATGATTTATACACTTGTTTCCTAACGGGACCGAAATCCCCACAAGGTCAACATATACGCAGTGTCTATACACCTTGTTGTAAATAAAGTATGGGTTAGGGTAGGTGTAGGGAGGGCTTTATTGTCCCAATAAGGTGGCATCCATTTAATAATGTGAATTAAAATTAAAATGTACACTCATTAAGATATTGCATACTGTTTTATATTGTACTACAATACTGAGGTGCAGATTATTGAAATAGCAGAATATCTTGCTATTTTAACATAGTGTAAATATCATTTAATTGCAAATTACATTTATAAATGCAGCTGTCCAAAATATACTGCTATTACTATCCTTGTGGGGATATTTGGTATTCATAAAGTATAAGGAACACCAGCACACACACACACCACACAGTGACCGGTGCTGCACACAGCATGCACACACACACACAGACACACATGCACCCACACACGCATGTATGCATACAGTGCACACACACACACATCAGGTTACACACACACATGCGCTCTGTTACAGCAAGCACACGCACATACAGTGACACGCACGCACACACACACACACACACGCACACACACACACTCACTCTATACAGTATCTCCGGCTGTGAATGCAGATTGAGGAGTGGGAGCAACAACAGACGAGCAGGTGGACTTCAACAGCTGCAAAATAGACCCCGCCCCCTTCCAGCTGGTGGACACTTCACTGCACAAGGTGTGTGAGAGAGTGTGTGTGTGTGTGTGAGAGAGAGAGAGTGTATGTGTGTGTGTGTGTGTGTGTGTGTGTGTGTGTGTGTGTGTGTGTGTGTGTGTGTGTGTGTGTGTGTGTGTGTGTGTGTGTGTGTGTGTGTCTGTGTGCGTGTGTGTGTGTGTGTGTGTGTGTGAGTGAGTGAGTGTGTGTACGTGTGTGAGTTCTGTGTGTGTGTGTGTGTGTGTGTGCACGTGTGTGTGAGAGAGAGTGTGCGTGTGGAGTGAGTGAGTGAGTGAGTGAGTGTGTGTGTGTGTGTGTGTATGTGTTTATTTAGGACACAATAGTAACATCATAATCTTGAGTTTTTCTCAGATCAGAAATGAAATTCTCAAAACTACTTGTTCAACCTCCACATCATCTGGTCTCTTGTGATAACCCAGTTCTCTGAAATCGCTCAAAGCTGCATCTCATGAACCTTCAAATGGAAAGAACAATGGAGTTTATAGTGGGTTTTTTCACCTTTGTGCCCATATTTTGTTTTCTTTATCACAATGACATTGTAAGGTGTTTTTAATAATTGTTTTAGATCAGACCACTAGTAAAAGTGTAACTACTGTGAATCCTATCCAGTCTCTTTCAATCAATACCCCACATACTGTAGTTAATGTGTGCATTTGAGATAGAAATATGGCACGCATAAGAAGTGCAGCCTTCTGTATTTCTATACAGTGACCGGTGCTGTAGTTTACATCAGGTTACACTAACAGAGCGCTCTGTTATAGACAAAGCCCTCTGTATTTCTATACAGTGACCGGTGCTGTAGTGTACATCAGGTTACACTAACAGAGCGCTCTGTTATAGACGAATCCTTCTGTATTTCTATACAGTGACCGGTGCTGTAGTTTACATCAGGTTACACTAACAGAGCGCTCTGTTATAGACGAAGCCTTCTGTATTTCTATACAGTGACCGGTGCTGTAGTTTACATCAGGTTACACTAACAGAGCTCTGTTATAGAAGTCTTCTGTATTTCTATACAGTGACCGGTGCTGTAGTGTACATCAGGTTACACTAACAGAGCGCTCTGTTACAGACGAAGCCTTCTGTATTTCTATACAGTGACCGGTGCTGTAGTTTACATCAGGTTACACTAACAGAGCGCCTGTTATAGACGAAGCCTTCTGTATTTCTATACAGTGACCGGTGCTGTAGTGTACATCAGGTTACACTAACAGAGCGCTCTGTTATAGACGCCTTCTGTATTTCTATACAGTGACCGGTGCTGTAGTGTACATCAGGTTACACTAACAGAGCTCTGTTATAGACGCCTTCTGTATTTCTATACAGTGACCGGTGCTGTAGTGTACATCAGGTTACACTAACAGAGCGCTCTGTTATAGACGAAGCCTTCTGTATTTCTATACAGTGACCGGTGCTGTAGTGTACATCAGGTTACACTAACAGAGCGCTCTGTTATAGACGAAGCCTTCTGTATTTCTATACAGTGACCGGTGCTGTAGTGTACATCAGGTTACACTAACAGAGCGCTCTGTTACAGACGAAGCCTTCTGTATTTCTATACAGTGACCGGTGCTGTAGTGTACATCAGGTTACACTAACAGAGCGCTCTGTTACAGACGAAGCCTTCTGTATTTCTATACAGTGACCGGTGCTATAGTTTACATCAGGTTACACTAACAGAGCGCTCTGTTACAGACGAAGCCTTCTGTATTTCTATACAGTGACCGGTGCTGTAGTGTACATCAGGTTACACTAACAGAGCGCTCTGTTACAGACCTCTCACGTTATCAATGACACGAGGACTTTTCATGATATGTTCATAAACACTTACTTGTGAGAGATGAACTGAAGATTTGGAGTAAGTTACAGGCTGTTGCTGTTTGAGAAATGCAAATATTACAGTAAGGATGATTGGAGAAATGCACCAAAGCGACAGTATATCACATAAAACATCCCATGTTTCTCTCTCACAGACTCACACCATGTTTTCTGTGCTGAATCTGGATTACGCTTACGTCACCAGCATCGGACGACTCGTGGGAGCTGTTTCTCTGAAAGAGGTGAGGATTTATCAGTCTCACAAACCAGTTAAAGATCTAAACATTAACTTCACGGGGAATTTCCATTGCACTAAAGTTCTTTAGATCACCAAAAGCTTATAAAAGCCGTTATACAATGAAACTAGTCTTTTTAATTTTATTTGAGAAGCTAGTTCTAGTTCATTTAAAGTGCATTTATTATTTTCTGTGAGAGAAATCATGCGTTTTAAGGGCTAATCGTTTTAATCTTAAGCTTAATTAGGACATTTTAATGCGCACTGATGTAAGAAATTAATGCTTTTATTAATCAAAGACGCATTAAATTGACAATTAAGGCATTTATAATGTTACAAAAGTTTCTATTTCTAATAAATGCTGTTCTTTTGAACTTTCTGTGAAACCTCAAAAATGAAATGCATCAGTTTCCACAAAAATATTGTGCAGAACGACTGTTTTCAACATTAATAATAATCAGAAATGTTTTAGTATATTATTATGATTTCTGAAGATCATGTGACACTGAAGACTGCAGTAAATATGATGCTGAAAATACAGAAATAAATGACAGTTTAACACATAGAAACCAGCTGTTTTACATTCTAATCATATTTGACAGTATTTTTGATGAATTAAATGCAGTCTTGGTTTTGCATTGACGGTCTCTGATGTGTTTTAGTTGCGTGAGCGATCGAAGGCTGCATGCCGGCGGACGGCGTGAGGTTACGTCCCATTCTGTCCACGTTCAGAGACCGAGGCGTTCGAGGAACCAGGACCGAAACCGTCGAACTCCACCGACTCCTGGACCATCAGATCAGCTAAAACACAGATTCACCAGTGTCTCTTTCTGTTCCCGTTTCTGCTCAAACAACATGGTTTTATTCATCCTGCGCAGTGCATCATGTGTCTGGTAGTGTGTAGTATTTATAATTCACTGTGTAAAGCAATAGAAGTCGATGGAAATGTGTGCTTGCTGCAGAAGTGGACTAAAAGTCATGGTTTTTGCATGCGATGGGCGTTAAGCGTTCCTCACCATCACTTGCTGGTTAAAATACTTGTTATTCATTTATGTTTATGTAATGTTATTTTCATTTCGAAGCCAAACCACTTGTAGCAGAGCAGCAGCACGAGCGCATCAGTCACACATTTTAGTTCAACACTTTATTTTATTGATGCTTTTCAACAAAAAAATTGCATTTTTTAACTCTTCTGTTGCACTCCAGTGCATCGAATTGCAACATAATGACAGAAAAATACGTACAAATTGATAGTTTTTATTAGTATTAAAATTGTTAAATACTAAATGAATTATTAGAATTACTGCAGTATTGGAGAAAAAAATGGAGAACATTGAAATGCT
>CM050417.1:30000-40000 GCA_027564155.1 Gymnocypris eckloni scoliostomus
TCTTCTTGTCTGTGTCGCCTTCTTGTCTGTGTCGCCTCACTCTTCTTGTCTGTGTCTCTCCTCGTCTGTGTCTCCTCACTCTCCTCACTGTCTGTGTCACCTCACTCTTCTCGCCTGTGTCACCTCATTCTCACTCTGTCTGTGTCACCTCATTCTTGTCTGTTCACCTCTTCTTGTCTGTTTCACTCTTCTTGTCTGTGTCACCTCACTCTTCTCGTCTGTTTCACCTCACTCTTGTCTGTGTCACCTCACTCTTCTGGTCTGTGTCGCCTCACTCTTCTCGCCTGTGTCACCTCACTCTTCTTGTCTGTGTCACCTCACTCTTCTTGTCTGTGTCACCTCACTCTCTCGTCTGTGTCACCTCACTCTTGTCTGTGTCACCTCACTCTTCTTGTCTGTGTCCCTCACTCTTCTCGTCCTGTGTCGCCTCACTCTTCTTGTCTGTGTCACCTCACTCTTCTTGTCTGTGTCACCTCACTCTTCTTGTCTGTGTCACCTCACTCTTCTTCTGTCGCTCTCTCTTCTGTCTCTGTATCGCCTCATTCTTGTCTGTGTCACCTCACTCTTCTGTCTGTGTCCTCACTCTCTTGTCAGTCATCTTCACGTGATAAATGAAATCTGATCTGTGATGTAGAGGTCGGGACTATTTTAGGTATTCTACACACTGCTCCCCGCGATATTCTGTTTGTTCACATTTCTGCTGAAAGAAAGAGAGCTAGGCTAACAAATACAAGTTTAGTCTGCACAAAAGTGTATTTATTTTATTCGTCTTGTCAAGAGTCTTGAATTTATTGACTGATAAATGTAAATAACATTTTGCTGCCAACACGGAATATAGTTTCACAGAGAGGAAAAAAGTTATACAAAAATTGTAATCCCTATTATCATTTGTTTTGTCAGGATATAATTCGTTTATGCTAACATTCAGCCTACAACACAATAGGAAAAAAATGTAGGTTTAGCCTAATAGCTATTTTATTAGTCTTGTCAAACACTAAATTCATTTAACATCTTGCTGTTAACACAGTGAAAAGTGCAGCAGAGAAAAAATAAATAAATTGACACAGTCTGTCATTTAAAATGATAGGATAAGCATAACAAAAAAAAGGAAAGATAATTGCACGTCCTTCAAGGACAGCGGAGTAATAAATCTGGTCGGGACGGCCGGCAATGCAGACCTAGACTGCTGTGATGCAAGACTCTCGTTCGCTCGGTGTGCTGCATTTAGCAGCCGCTCAGTTTTAATTTTAGTGTCCTCTATCTGAACGAATTTATTTTTATTACTATAAAACAATCTAAACGACGGTGGGGACGGTGCCAAGGTGAGCAAGTGATGTAACAGTGTTATGGGCTTAACACCAGTATAACCGCTGCAGCAAGCCTATTTCACTCTGTTATTTATTTACTTTATAACAGTAAATAAATATCGGTTCTGAATATCGGTTATCGGTACATAAACGTATAAAGTATCGGTATCAGTTATAAAAATCAATATCGGTCGATCACTAATTGTGGGTATTGAAAGACAGTTAATGTGATTGAGCGAGAACAGGAACTTTAGTTTGACATCACTTCCTGTTTGCTTTGAATCTTTCTGTCAGTTCTAGTCATGCTGATGTCTTCTTCTGTTCCTGGCTTTGAAATTAAACCGTGAGCTTCATATTATTAATCTTCATAAATGCCCCCTAACGCTCATAAATCACGCCAGATCTACTGACGCCGCAGGTTTAGCTCTTAATATCACAGTGTTTTAACGTCCAGGTGAAATCTTGGAGTAATTGGATCAATAAATGTGTGTTCATGGGAGCCGATAAGATAAGGCGATAAGATTATGGAGTTATTGATTAGTTTTCTTCTTGATGTAACTCATAACATGTACAGGAATGTCCTTGACGGACAGCTGTCAATCATCCATTCATCGTTTTTTAAGTATATTCAAATTAATTTAATTAAACGAGGCATTTTAAACGAGAGACCGGGATAGTATTTTCTTGTTGAACGTACTTTAATAGTCTTTGTTTCATTTATTAGTGTGTTGTTCATTTCTATCATGTGACCGTTATTATATTATCATCATGATGATAATTACTGAAACTTTTATTATGGTATATTGAATTATGTTGAAAAGATAAACAAACTTGAGTGTTGTACTATTAAGAAAACATTTAATAGCTTCTTTCAAATAGCAAAAATAAATAGATAATAAAATTATACGCACAAAAAAAATGAAATTAATAAACATATTTTGAACAGATTTCAAACACAACCATAAAGAGAACATTTCAATCCATTTTTTTTATTATTTTTGGGGGGCTTAAATTATAAAAACGTACAGTTTGCAGGAAAAAAACATGAATTTTCTATTAAATTTCTGAAATAATTACTAATTACCTTCATGTTTAGGCCTAATTAATGTTTATGAGTTAAACATGAAATGGTAGAAAAACTGAAATTGTATTTTTGTGTAAAATAGTTTTATTTACAACTTAACTTTTTCACAGTATAAAAGACTGGCAACTCATTTTTGAGATTAAAATAAAAAAATGTAAAAATTACAAATATGTAGAAAAATCTCTGCTGATATGCGACTCGGAAAAGTAAAAAATTATATAAATATGTTCAAAAATCCTTTTTGTATTTGTGTATTTTCTATGGTGTGTATCAAACAACACCAAAAACCTGATATATTTAAGAAATACTGATATAAATAAAAACATATCTATTTCAGTAATACACACCAAATATTGAATAAATATATGAATTATTTACATTTGTTAAAATAAAACATAACAGCCCAGAAAATAATATTTAGAAATTAATATATATCAAAAAAATCTTTAGTTGTTTCTTTTGCATTGTTTGAAATCTGTTTAAAATGTAAACTTTTTGTTATTGTGTGTAGTTTTATTGTATATTAATAATAATTATTATTATTTATTTTTTATAGTGTATAGTTTTATTGTATATTATTAACGTTTTTAGTCATTTTTTTATTGTGTATAGTTTTATTGTATATTATTAAAGTTTTTAGTATTTTTTTTATTGTGTATAGTTTTATTGTATATTATTAACTTTTTTAGTATTTTTTTATTGTGTATAGTTTTATTGTATATTATTAACGTTTTTAGTATTTTTTTTTATTGTGTATAGTTTTATTGTATATTATTAACATTTTTAGTAATTTTTTTTATTATTATATAGTTTTATTATTATATTATTAACGTTTTTATTTTTTTATTGTGTATAGTTTTATTGTATATTATTAACATTTTGTATTTTTTTTATAGTGTATAGTTTTATTGTATATTATTCGTTTTTAGTAATTTTTATTGTGTATAGTTTTATTGTATATTATTAACATTTTTAGTATTTTTTTTATTGTGTATAGTTTTATTGTATATTATTAACTTTTTAGTAATTTTTTATTGTGTATAGTTTTATTGTATATTATTAACGTTTTTAGTAATTTTTTATTGTGTATAGTTTTATTGTATATTATTAACGTTTTTAGTAATTTTTATTGTATAGTTTTATTGTATATTATTAACATTTTTAGTAATTTTTTATTGTGTATAGTTTTATTGTATATTATTAACGTTTTTAGTAATTTTTTTATTGTGTATAGTTTTATTGTATATTATTAACTTTTTTGTAATTTTTGTATATTATTAACGTTTTTAGTAATTTTTTTATTGTGTATAGTTTTATTGTATATTATTAACTTTTTTGTAATTTTTATTGTGTATAGTTTTATTGTATATTATTAACTTTTAGTAATTTTTTATTGTGTATAGTTTTATTGTATATTATTAACGTTTTTAGTAATTTTTTTATTGTGTATAGTTTTATTGTATATTATTAACATTTTTAGTAATTTTTTTATTGTGTATAGTTTTATTGTATATTATTAACATTTTTAGTAATTTTTTATTGTGTATAGTTTTATTGTATATTATTAACGTTTTTAGTATTTTTTTATTGTGTATAGTTTTATTGTATATTATTAACGTTTTTAGTATTTTTTTATTGTGTATAGTTTTATTGTATATTATTAACGTTTTTAGTAATTTTTTTATTGTGTATAGTTTTATTGTATATTATTAACGTTTTTAGTAATTTTTTTATTGTGTTTAGTTTTATTGTATATTATTAACATTTTTAGTATTTTTTTTTATTGTGTATAGTTTTATTGTATATTATTAACGTTTTTAGTATTTTTTTTTATTGTGTATAGTTTTATTGTATATTATTAATGTTTTTTGTAATTTGCACAAAGTCTGAGGTTTTCTTAAGATTACAGCCTGTTCTTGTTTCAGTAATCGTCGTGATGTAAACATTGTAAGCGTCACGTACCGTCAGTGAAATGAAAAGAGACGCTCCAGTACACTCCTGAACAGAGTTTCTGAGGGTCAGTTCTGCGAACACAAAGGTCACAGGTTCAATCTCAGGACGGTTGAAGAGTTACAGAGATGCTTGGTGAGAGTTTAACCTCTTGTGGATTAAACAGCACCTGCTAAGGGAGGTTTGAATGGAGTTGAATGTCCTGAAAACAAAGGAAATAGTGTTTGATTTGCTGAAAAAAATGCTGAATATTAATGCTCAGGACATTGAAAATGTTCAATGTTTTAAGTTTCTCGGGACTACCATCTCTGCAACATTAAAGTGGGACGACAACCTAAGAGGCATTGTGAAAAAATCCCATCAAAACGGCTTAAAAAGTTTGTTGTATCTAAAGTCGGTATGTTCTATAGCGCTGTCATTGAAAGCGTTTGGCGCTTTCTCACTTACAGTATGGTTTGGTAGCTCCACAGCTCAGCAGAGAAGTCAGATTTGTAATATCACTCGTGCTGCTTCAAAAATGATTGGCTGTGATCTTCCGATTAATGAGATCTATGTCTCACGTTTGCAGAAAAAAGGTTTAATAATCCTGAAAGCGCCTTACATCCAGCCAGACGCCTTACAGCAATTAAAACTAAGTCTACACGCTTTGATTTCTATTTCTGATAAACGCTGTTCTTCTGAACTTTCTATTCATCAAAGAAACCTGATAATAATGTTTCCAGAGCAAGATCACGTGACTGGAGTATACTGCGCTGCATCAAAAATAAATTACATTTTAAAATATATTCTTGTAATTTTGCTTCTCTATTAAACGTATCTTTAGATATTTGTACTGAATAACAAGACCGCAAAAGTGCACTGCTGTAAATATCTGCTGTATTATTGATGACTTCTCTACACGCTTAAGTGTTGATTTAACATCTGTGTGATGCATACAACGCCTGAGAATAAAGGAGAGCAAACACGCACACAAGCGCTCAGCGTCGGGGGGGATGATCTCCATCAGTAATGTGAGCGAGTTCAGTCCCGAGGACGCTTAAAGGAATGAAATGACAAACAAGGAGAAGAAAGGACAACAAGCCACAGTGAATGAGAGAGTACGAGTGGTAAACACAAATAGCCTGAATCAAAGACGCATGCGAGCGAGTGTGTCAGGAGAGAGCAAAACAATGCAATATATCCTCTTATTATGTGACCAGCTCATAATGAATGCACGTGACTCTGTATGTCTCTAGTTCTTTCGTCTGCTCCACATCGCTGTTTGTTTTTACTGTAGACCGGAAGAGACTTGTTTTTCCAGACTTTAGTTTATTTCTTACGCGGTTTAATCAAAACGCTGAAGGTTTGATGTGATGAAGCACAAACTTTGTCAAATCAAGTGACTAGTTCTTCCTTAAAAGTGTAATATTATCAAATATGCAAATATGACTTTGTTTCCCGCTGGACAGATTCGGGTGGAAGCTCATATTGTAGAGACGCTGCAAAGGTTTGGGGTTTCTTCTCATCACCAGGGATGCTTTTATTTGATCAAAAATGATGTAAAAATAGTAAAATATTATTAGAATATAAAACAGCTGTTTTCTATGTGAATATGTGTTAAACTGTAATTTATTTCTGTGATCAAAGCTGTATTTTTAGCATCATTACTCCAGTCTTCAGTGTCACATGATCTTCAGAAATCATAATAATATGCTGCTCAAGAAACATTTATGATTATTATCAATGTGGAAAACATTAAAAACTTAAAAATATGTATTCTTTTAGGATTCACAGATGAATAGAAAGTTCAAAAGAACAGCATTTATTTGAAATAGAAACTTTTGTAACGTTATAAATGTCTTTACTGTCACTTTTCATCAATTTAATGCGTCCTTGCTTTATAAAATTGACTAATTAAAAATAATATAATCTTACTGAACCCATATTTTAAATGATGGTGTGATTATTTATTTTATTTTATTAGTGTCTTAAAATTAAGCACATTAAATCTCATTACCATAATTAATGTAGAATAATTTATTTGGATTTTTTACGTTTTTTATTCCCATTGCAAAAAAACAAAAGCACACCATTTCTCAATTAATTACTTTAATACAGCACAGTTTTTCACCATACATTTAAAAGCATTAAAACAAATACTACCATAAAGTACACATTCTTTACATAATTGAAATAATATAAAACAATGTTGCAATGCAAAAATCTTAAAGGGGACATCAGATGCCCATTTTCCACAAGCTGATATGATTCTGTTGGGTCTTCATGAAAAGTCTATTACATAGAGCTACTTTAGTTGTAATTTCTCAGTGGTAGTGTAAAACACCTGTCAAAATCAGCTCTGTTCCAGCGCGAGCCGTTCGGTGCATGTCCCTTTAAATGCTAATGAGCTCTGCTGACCCGCCCCTCTCTAACACTGAAGTGTATTCTTGTTTTTGTAAAAGTTGCTCCTGATTGGTTTACTGAATATCCGAAAGTTCAGATTTTCAACTCGCCTATTTGCTGTTGTGTCTGTAACTCAATTCGCGAATGGCGCCAACTCAAAATGTTCAAGGCTCTCTGTGTTTGCATTGACTTAACATGTAAATCATTCGTGTCGCTTCATTCGCGTCTGGTGTGAACGCATCTTAACACTCACTTCTTCTGGAGGTGAGGCTGGATCACGAATGATTCGGCGTATTTTCTTCAAACGTAATCCTCTTCGTCTTCAGCGGCTCAGATGTCGGGACTAAATGACGACTGATATCTTCTTCATTACATCCGACAACAAAACACCTCTATTCTTGTGTACACACACTAACACACATTTATGTTCAAACACCATGTCAAAGTGAATTTAGCATCCGATGACCCCTTTAATGATTCTCAATGAAGGCAATGCAAAATCATTTCTTATGTTTCCTTTTGATGTTGTGCAGAGACGGCATCCATCCTTGTTATTTGGCGAGATCTTTGTGTCTGCCGCTGTTTCTTGTAATTAGATCTGGTTTGTCTCTGTCTGTGTTCTTATGTTTACAGGCAATAGTTTGTTCTGCTGTGAGTTAAACAAGCTGCTATCAGAATGTTTTTGTGTGATATCCCATGTATACACACACTCACACACATTCTCACGTAATCTGTGGTGTGATGAGACACACACACACACACACACACACACACACTCAGTCTTTGTTTATAGTTCTCTGAACACCTGCAAGCAGTCATTTCTCTCTTTCTGTGGGTCTTTCTCAATTTCCTACAGTACTAGAGTTCAGAACACCCTCCTGTGTGTGTGTGTGTGTGTGTGTGTGTGTGTGTGTGTGTGTGTGTGTGTGTGTGTGTGTGTGTCTCTGTGTGTGTGTCTCTGTGTGTGTGTGTGTCTGTGTCTCTGTGTGTGTGTGTCTCCGTGTGTGTGTCTCTGTCTGTGTGTGTCTCTCTGTGTGTGTCTCCGTGTGTGTGTCTCTGTGTCTCTCTCTCTCTCTGTGTGTGTGTGTGTGTGTGTGTCTCTGTGTGTCTGTGTGTCTCTCTGTGTGTGTGTGTGTGTGTGTGTCTCTGTCTGTGTGTGTCTCTGTGTGTGTCTCTGTGTGTGTGTGTGTGTGTGTGTGTGTGTCTGTGTGTGTGTGTCTCTGTGTCTGTGTGTTCTGTGTGTGTCTGTGTGTGTGTGTATCTGTGTGTGTGTCTGTGTGTGTGTGTGTGTGTGTGTGTGTGTCTCTGTGTGTCTGTGTCTCTCTCTGTGTGTGTGTGTGTGTGTGTCTCTGTGTGTGTGTGTGTGTCTGTGTGTGTGTGTATCTGTGTGTGTGTCTGTGTGTGTGTGTGTGTGTGCATGCCTCTGTGTGTGTGTGTGTGTGTGTGTGTGTCTCTGTGTGTCTGTGTGTCTCTGTGTGTGTGTCTCTCTGTGTGTCTCTGTGTGTGTGTGTGTGTGTGTCTGTGTGTGTGTGTCTGTGTGTGTGTGTGTGTGTCTCTGTGTGTGTGTGTGTGTCTGTGTGTGTGTCTCTCTGTGTCTGTGTGTCTCTCTGTGTGTGTGTATCTCTCTCTCTGTGTGTCTGTCTGTGTGTGTGTGTGTGTGTGTGTGTGTGTCTCTCTCTGTGTGTGTGTGTGTGTGTCTCTGTGTGTGTGTGTGTGTGTGTGTGTGTGAGAGTGTGAGAGAGGGGTAAAACAGCTTTCTTCTGGACCGCGTCCAGCGCCGCTCCATCAATCTTTCGATGTTTCTATTAGGCCAATGGGCTGATGTGATCGTGGTTGCCATGCATACGTGTCATGTTCTCAGAGTGCTTTTGTAGGGTGAGAAATACTGTACAAATCCCGCTCTCTGTCTGGGAGTGAAAGATTCACGCTTCTCTTTCATTCATTCTCTCGTCTCTCACGGGAAGCGATGAATAGAGACGATCTCACACACACAGTTCACTCAGGTGTGTGAGATATAATGAGGGTGTTGTTCACTGAATAGACTGTGTGTGTGTGTGTGTGTGTGTGTGTACGGTACGTCGTTTATGTCCCCTGAACCATAGTAAAAGCTGAAATACTACGGTAAAAGCAGCCGACAGTCCCATGGGTTCAAAATATAGTAAATAATGTCTAATGAGAAGTTTTAGAGGCAGAGATAGAAATAAAGTCCTGTTTACTCATGTGAGTTACTAACTTTAATAATAGCTACATAAATAATAATACATAAATGCGCTTAAAAATAAAATACAACTGTTCATTGTTAGTTCATGTTAGCTCCATTAAATAATATTAACTGGTCAAATAATGTAATTAACTAATTTTAACGAATACAATGTTATCAAATAGTCATTAGATCTGTATTAAAACTGAATTTGCACCGCATGATTGAAAACAAACATTTCATTAGACATTAAAATATCTGCAATCACTGACATTTGACATCATTCAAAATAAAAAAATAATAAAAATATTATAATAATATATTTTATTAAAGAATGTAAAGCTGTTTTGGACTATTGTAGCATTTTGCTTTTGGTGGCATTATTTAAAATGAATAATAATGCAATATTTTTGTCTTTCAGTGGAAATATATATTTTTTATTTCCATTTTTCCCAATTGTGATTTTTTTTTTTTTTCATTACCGGCAATAATTGTTTTTATTTATATTTGTTAATATAGATTTAAAGCCAATATAACAAATACTATGACAAATTATCTATCTATCCGTCTTGTCTTGTGAATGGGGTTTTGTTATTAAATTATAAAAAATAAAATGGTCCATAAATTATCATTTTACGACTTTAGCATAGCTTAGCATAGATCATTGAATCTGATTAGACCGTTAGCATCTCGCTCAAAAATGAGCAAAGCGTTTTGATATCTTTCCTACTTAAAGCATGACTCTTCTGCAGTTACATCGTGTACTACGACTGACGGAAAATGAAACGTTGTGATTCAAGACCGATATGTCTATGAACTATAATCTCGCTCCGGCGTAATAATCAAAGAGCTTTGCTGCGTGCTACGCAGCGCCTGAAAGTAGTCCCCAGCTAGGTAACTAGTTATGATATATATATAGTTATTCCGTCAGTCGTAGTACACGATGTAACTACAGAAGAGTCACGCTTTAAATAGGAAAAATATTGAAACTCTTTGTTCGGTTTTTAAGCGAGATGCTAACGGTCTAATCCGATTCAATGATCTATGCTAAGCTACGCTAAAAGTGCATGAATGGAT
>CM050417.1:55000-77500 GCA_027564155.1 Gymnocypris eckloni scoliostomus
AATTATTAACAATATAAATAGTAGGGATGTGCATTTTAAGCAAAAGTAATATTCGATAATCGCTGTATTATTCGATTACTATTAATCGCACTGGCGTGCATGTACCCACCCACCCACGCACACACATACAGAGAGAGAGAAGGAGAAACTATTCAGGCTTTTAATCTGTAAGATAACAGTTTTATTAATTAGAGAATAGTCTATCTTAACCTGAGACAATTAATGGTCATAACTTATGATTGCTGAAACATATTAATATAACATAACCGAATGAGGCATTTATTAACAGAACAGTCCGTCGATTATCAACTGCTCATAAGGTTAGGACATTTATATTTTAAAAATGAGCATGAACATTCATAAAAACGTAACCGTTGATTAATTAATTAATGAATATTAGGCTTAAAACATATTACGCTAAACAGAATATCATTCTTAAAACATTACGCTAAAACATATTTTGAACAACCTGAATAGCGGCACTTATTATGTGAACATGAATTTTATCGTCTGTCATAACAATAACGTATTTCATATAGGTTATTGATGAGCAAATCATTTATTTGAATTAGCGAGAGTTAGAGAGGTCTCTCTCTACAAGCAATGAGGCTTAGTTACTTTATAAAACGATTTTACCTCCTCATTGCAGAGAAATATAATGTTGCGAGTCAGTAGCCTATCGAAGCTATTTTACTAAGAAAAGTTCCGTGCAGTTTGTGTGCGCTGCGATCTCTGATATCTGTGCAATAATGTGTGTGGCGTGCGTCTGTAAAGCAGCAGCGAGCCTCTGAATATAGTTTTGGTTTAGCTACAAACTCGAGCGAAGCTATCCATTAAATATTAACGGGTGACCCGAAACCCGAAGGGAAGCAGACCTCTCTTGTGAACAGCCTGAATGACGGCGCTTATTATGTGAACATTATTTTAACGTCTGTCTTTATAACAATAACTTATTTCATAAATGAACATGTTCACATGCTCTGGAAGAAGACGGGAGAGCAATCTGTTCACAATTAGTCCGGGGAACTTTTAATTGAACTAGGGAATGAATATAGATCCCTGCAGTTTATCAGAATTCGCCGCCCGAGTCCGACCAGAGCCCGTGTCTTTCTCTCCCCAACATTATAAATCTGCTTTTGCGGCCATTAAAATAGTTCCGTTTGGTTTTTAATAGCAAAGTGGTCATTAATTCGTTTAGTTTTTTTTATTAATTTAATTCAGAAATATGATTGGAACATTTTATGTTTGTTAAATTCAAGTTTTTTTTTTTTTTTAAATACCAAGCGGCCAGCGTCAGTTTGATTAGTTTATCTTTCTCAAATAAATGAGATTAATGTCATATTTTAAGAATAAAGTATTGATTACAATAATAAAATCATGTTACATTGCGTGAATCAACCAGTGGAATATTACATTATTCATTCAACAAATAATTTGAATGCAGGTCACGACTTCATAAGTGGGAAACCGGATGTTTCTGATAGCACGTGAAGGTGGCAGAGAAGTGCTCGCTCAGCGCAGGAAAATCTGTGTGCAACTAGCTCAACTTTCGCAGGCAGGCGTCACATGATTGGAAAGGTAGTCACGGGTGTGTCGCGATTCTCCTTATCACACCGCGACACAGGATCGTGGATCTGAGTGTCGCGATTTCGGTTTCATATCGCGTATCGTTACAGCCCGAACGAATATGATTAACAGATAAATATGAGACAAAACTACAGAATGTCATATTTTATTATTAGCCATTTCAACACATAGATGTTTTACCAGCTGAGAAGTTCAGCACTATTAGCGTTCATCCCCAGATCTGATGTGAGCATGAGTATTGGGACAGATGCCTCACGGCTCTTTCTAAGTGACCGTCGGTGTCTTGTTGCATTGATTCTTCAGGTATTAAAAGCAGGGACTGTGTCGTATTGATCAGTTATATCCATTACTCCTGTATTCTGAATCTTCATTCGATGATGACACACACAAACCAGGATGAAGACGAGGGAGCTGACTTTGAGAGAAAAGCAAGCCGTTTGGATGCTAAAAGAAAAGAAGTCACAAACACAAAGTGCATGGAGAAATCAAGAGTTTGGAAACCACCAGCAACGACCTGATCGGCTGAGAAAACACAGCAGTTGATGACAGACAAATCCTAAAAGCTGTGAAAATGAACCCTAAAAGACGTGTCTGTAAAATCAGCAACAGCCTCCAGAAATCTGGGGTGATGCTCTGACCATCTACGGTCCTCAGGAGACTTTTAGCGCTTTTCCACTGCGTGGTACGACTCGGCACGGCACGGCTCGTTACGGCACGGCTCGTTACGACACGGTTCGGATCGGTTTGCGTTTCCACCGCAGTTTAGTGCCGCTTTAGAGTGGGCGGGATTATTCACGTGTTGTTATAGTTGCCGTGACATCATCGTAAACACGCCACAAACAAACACACAACAAAGGAGCATATCGACGGAATGGTGTTCTTCAGTCTCAGTCTTCATACGGGTCCTGGAGGTGTTTCATACGGGTCCTGGAGGTGTTTCATACGGATCCTGGAGGTGTTTCATACGGATCCTGGAGGTGTTTCATACGGGTCCTGGAGGTGTTTCATACGGATCCTGGAGGTGTTTCATACGGGTCCTGGAGGTGTTTCATACGGGTCCTGGAGGTGTTTCATACGGGTCCTGGAGGTGTTTCATACGGGTCCTGGAGGTGTTTCATACGGGTCCTGGAGGTGTTTCATACGGGTCCTGGAGGTGTTTCATACGGGTCCTGGAGGTGTTTCATACGGATCCTGGAGGTGTTTCATACGGGTCCTGGAGGTGTTTCATACGGGTCCTGGAGGTGTTTCATACGGGTCCTGGAGGTGTTTCATACGGGTCCTGGAGGTGTTTCATACGGGTCCTGGAGGTGTTTCATACGGGTCCTGGAGGTGTTTCATACGGGTCCTGGAGGTGTTTCATACGGGTCCTGGAGGTGTTTCATCACGGGTCCTGGAGGTGTTTCATACGGGTCCTGGAGGTGTTTCATACGGATCCTGGAGGTGTTTCATAATGGGTCCTGGAGGTGTTTCATACGGGTCCTGGAGGTGTTTCATACGGGTCCTGGAGGTGTTTCATATGGGTCCTGGAGGTGTTTCATACGGATCCTGGAGGTGTTTCATACGGGTCCTGGAGGTGTTTCATACGGGTCCTGGAGGTGTTTCATACGGATCCTGGAGGTGTTTCATACGGGTGCTGGAGGTGTTTCATACGGGTCCTGGAGGTGTTTCATACGGGTCCTGGAGGTGTTTCATACGGGTCCTGGAGGTGTTTCATACGGGTCCTGGAGGTTTCGATGGCGATGGTGGAGCTGCAGGGTCCGTGTTTGTCCTGATGAGGGCGCTAGTGTTCCTCTGAGACACCGACAGCTGAATGAAATGAAAGATCAGGGGTCTCGTGTATAAAACTCTCCGTAGATTTCATCCTAAAAGTGTACGTAGGCACAAAAGCTCGATTTTGCGTACACACAAATGGTGTGGTTGTGTGTGTGTGTTTGTTTGAGAGAGAAGTGTCTGTGTGTGTGTCTGTCTGTCTGTATGCGGGTGTGTGTGCGTGCGTGCGTGTGTGCGTGTGTGAGAGAGAGAGAGACAGAGAAGTGAGTGTTTTTTGTGTGTGTGTGTGTGTACGTGTGGTTGTATGTTCGTTTGAGAGAGAAGTGTGTGTTTGTGTGTGTGAGAGAGAGAAAGATAGTGTGTGAACTGCTTGTGCATTTGTTTGCGCGCGTGTGTGTGTGCGTGTGTGCGTGTGTGCGTTTGAGAGAGAAGTGTGTGGTTGTGTGTGTGTGAATGTTTGAGAGAGACGTGTGTGTGTGTGTGTGTGTGTGTGTGTGTGTGTGTGTGTGTGTGTGCATCTCCACCCCGACTCCTCCCTGAAATCACCATATATGGAGCTTACATCGCCTGGTTTTAGGATGCATAACCTCATCTGCGTATCATTCCCATCCAGTGACACCATGTTTAACACCGTCGAAGGCACAAGACATGAAGGAAATATGAGATACGGACTATAAATGCCATGTGTGCCAAACATTTTCATCATATTGCTAAAAGTCATCCACTATCCTTATGTTTTAGAATGAATATATCAAAATAATCATTAAAAACAAAACAGTTTAAAATAGTTATCAAATAAATATTTTCGAATGAAGTTATAAAGACTAAAGTTGATCTCATTCTTTTACTCTGGTTATTTTAGTGGAAACAGATAGGCCTGTATTTATTGCAGAGTAATACAATTGTCTGTATTTTAAAAATGAAACGTGCAGATCTTACCGTGTACTTCCAGTTGTATCGTTTAAATACAGTGCTATGTTCATAATCTTATGATGACATTAAGCTGCGGTTGTACAGTAAGTTATTATTCAAACCGGACAATGGACCGCTCCACCACCGAGTATCCAGCAGTGTCATCGTTCATCATTGTTCTCGATAAAACATCATCTCATAACATGAGATCTGCAGATTAAAGATGAATTATTGTGCAGTGCACCTGTAGCACTCCTCACTGTCATTAAAACAGCACGCGGCTGGAAAAGTGATGAAGCGCGTCCACTAAATATGTCTGAATTCATTAATTATATCTGAATAAAAAAATTAACTTCTGCATAATGCCTTTTCACATTCACTCTCACGCTCTCTCACACACACACACACACACACACACACACACACACACACACACACACACACACACACACACACACACACACACACACACACACACACACACACTCTTTCTTGCTCTCTCACTCACTCACTCACTCTCACACACACTCTCTGTCTCGCTCTCTCACACACACACACACACACACACACAGTCACACACACACACTCTCTCTCACTCTCTCTCACTCACACACACACACACACACACACACACACACACACACGTCACACACACACACACACACTCTCTCGCTCTCTCACACACACACACACACACACACACACACACACACACACACACACACACACACCGTCACACACACTCTTCCTGTAGCAGATGTGATGTCAGCAGGAGATCTGTGTCGTTGCCACAGGTCACCATGGTTACAGGTTGCTCACGGAAGCTCTCATCAGGTGTGATGTGTGTGTGTGTGTGTGTGTGTGGTTGTGAGAGAGAGGTGTGTGTGAGAGAGAGAGAGTGTGTGTGTGTGTGTGTGTGTGTGTGTGTGAGAGAGAACTGTGTGACAGAGAGAGAGAGTGAACAAGTGTGTGTCAGCAGTGTGTGTGTTCATCAACCTGTGTGTGTTTAGACCTGTGTGTGTGTGTGTGTGTGTGAGAGAGAGAGTGTGTGTGTGTGTGTGTGTGTGTGTGTGTGTGTGTGTGAGAGAGAGAGAGTGTGTGTGTGTGTGTGTGTGAGAGAGAGTGTGTGTGTGTGTGTGTGAGAGAGAGAGAGTGTGTGTGTGTGTGTGTGTGTGTGTGTGTGAGAGAGAGTGTGTGTGTGTGTGTGTGTGTGTGTGCGTGCGTGTGATATGTATGTATGTATGCGTGCGTGCGTATATGCGTGCGTGTGTGTATGTATGTATGTATGTATGTATGTGCGCGCGCGTGCGTATGTGTATATATATATGTATGTATGTATGTATGTATGTAAGTGTGCGCGCGCGTATGTGTATATATATATGTATGTGTATGTATGTATGTATGTATGTGTGCGCGCGCGTATGTTAATATCAAGCTGATCCGTCTCTAATCTCTGGACGTGTCTCAGCTCTCTCTGATTATTTCTCAAACACGCTTGTCTTCAGACGTCTGTCTGTGGTTTGTTCTCAGGGTGTGCATATGCTCAGGAGTCATCGCCGCCGGACTTTGTTTCTGGTAAAAACACAATCTAAACGCATCCATTTAAACCATTAAATAATGTGTTGCTCGTCAACTCACCGCTGCTAACGAATGTGCTAAACACCCATCAGTAAAACACCTTGATCCAGTGATGCTATTGTTTAAAGTGTGAACTCTATGTATTTCTAATATCCTGAGGTTGTTGTTTTTTTTTGTCATATACATGAAAGTTTTGAGGAGTAGCTAAATAAAAAGCAGTAAATTATGATCTATAATGACAAGAAACAGCTAAAAACACATCTTTATTTGACTCTCAAACTCTAGCACTTTCTATTCTAATTCTATTTTATCTATTTCCTTTTTTATTTAAAGAAACATGACTCTTTTATTCTTGCACTCTTTGTTTTCTAACAGCTTGTCTTCTAGACCTCTCGCACTAACTTTCTCTATTCGTTATATATTCATCTATTATATAATTAACATGAAACACCTTGTGTGTATTGTGTTGGGCTAACGAAGACGTGTTATAGCGCGCGCATATTATTGCTCTGCTGAATTTGATTGATTGCATTGTCCTCGTTTGGATAAAAGCATCTGCTAAATTAATAAATATAAATGTAATATTCCATTTGGAAGAGACACATAGTGCTTTATAATAACAAACACAATAATTAATTGCACCTATTCAACTATTTAAGATATTAATATTTCATTTTTTATGTTATTGTTCAATAATTTGTCATCAATTTTGGCGTTGATGTATAATTTAACAATGCTGCTGTTATATAAATTAGAGTTTGTTTGTTTTAGTTTTTTGTTAATGGAAATTAGTCTTAATCATCTCCTTCAATTATTGTTTTGCTAATAAATTTGTTTGGGTTTTTAATGGAAGTTATACTAAATTAGCAAAATTAGCTAATCTTTAACTATTTTTTAATCTGAGAATACATCTTTAATTACAGTGAAGCTGTTTATAATTTATACTTCTTTAAAATTATTTACATTTTAATTATGTAAAAAGTATTTAACAGATAACATACCTAACCGTTAATATATATATATATTATAATAATGCCATTCTTTAAAGTCTGTGTACTCTTACTGATTGATATAATATAATATAATAATAGTTATAGTATAATAATGCTATATAAGTAGTATAATAACTACATTTATCAGCAGCATGACTCTTATTAAATACTGTAGTTTCAGAAGATACCGTTCTACAATTATTACAATTTCAAAATGTTCATGTTATTGTTCAATAATGTTTCATAAATGTTGCCATTGATTTCTGATTAAAACAATGCGGTTTAACCTTCTTTAAATATTATATACATTTGAGTTTTATGGGTGTTTATATGCAAATTAGTCCTAATTATCACTCTAATTAAGATCCTTTTTTGTTATAAATTTGTTTGGGTTTTTATGGAAATTATACAGAGAGAAATATTAACTTTTTGTATTATTATTTTTAATACATCTGTGATTTAATGTCTTTGAATTATAAAAGCTTCACTGTAATTAAACATAATTAATATTATTTAAATGTTACCTAAAGGTATGTAAATTTTCCTCATCTACACTGAAAGTGATTTAATTAAAAATTATTTTCTCAAACATTATGAGTAAATTTCACCCAAAAAATGACAAGGAAATGGAAAATAAGACATTGAGTTAAATTAAGTACAAATACTGAAACATTTTTTGTGTGTGTAAAACATACTCCAATAATTAGTATTTTATTTACGAACAAAAAAAAACATTTGCGTAAACATAAGCAAAGGTCAGATGAGTTTGTACATTTCCACACACTGATATTACTGCTTCGGTTGCACCTGTTTGCATACATTTACTATTGTTCCTTCTTTAAAAAATATTAAATATCACATCCCAAAAGTTTCTGTAAGAACACACAAACGCGCACACACGCGCGCACACATGCGTGCACACACACACACAAACAAAACACTCTCTCGCACACACACACACACACACACACTCATAAATGAATTTGGATGCTAACAGATGGAAGTTTTAGTTCTTTGAACAGAAAGCGAGGGGTTAAATGAAGAAGAGAGAGAGAGAGAGAGAGAGATGCAAGCAAATGACTTTGTTTTGATGGAGTGGTGTTATAAAACAGAAACCAGCAGTGACACACACACACTCTTACATAAACGCTTCATCCTCATTACATCTGCATATTGTGCATAAACAAGACATTTATAAGTTCCGCTTCTCACACACGTCTGTGTGTGCGTGTGTGTGCGTGCATCCCATGCTAAGGTGCTTTAATGTCTAATTTTTTGTCTAAAGTTGGTGGCTGCATTTCTCTGTATGGGTGTGTGTGGTTTGCGTATGTGTGTGACAGAAGTGTGTGTTCGTGTGTGTGTGTGTGTGTGTGTGTGTGTGCATGTGCGTGTGTGGAGATAGAAGTGTGTGTGTGTGTGTGTGTGTGTGTGTGTGCACATGTGTGTGTGTGTGTGCACATGTGTGTGTGTGTGTGCGCGCATCCTATGTTAACATGCTTTCATGTCTCATTTTTTGTCTAAAATTGGTGGCTGCATTTCAAAAGCAAAATTATAGAGGTCTGGAATCATTGCTTTAGAAGTGGTTTAAGAGCATTATGTGTGTTTGAAGACGCGTCCACACTGTCACTCCTGTGCCATCCGCCTCACATTCACTGCTCTCGCTCCATCATTTGGTGAGTCATCATTGGCTCTTATTGAGGTTGCCGTGGATACTAACAGCATCCGTGTGTTTGTGTTATGGATGGAGAGGGTGACGGAGATGCTTTTCCAGACCTGTTGTTTATGAGAAGAATAAAGAATTAATGTTTTAAAAATGACTTCAGTGACGGTGTTATGGAGGTTAATGGACCGCAGTAGCACTCAAGAATATGCGCACACACAGACACACACAGACAGACACACACACACACACACAGACACACACACACACACAGACACACACACACACAGACACAGATAGAAGCACACACACACACAGACACACAGACACACACACACACACACACACACACACACACACACAGACACACACACACACACACACACACACACAGAGACACACACACACACACACAGACAGAAGCACACACACGCAGACACACACACACACACACACACAGACACACACACACACACACAGACACACACACACACACACACAGACACGCACACACACACACACACACACACTCACACACACACACGACACACACGCACACACACCTGACACAGAAGCACAGACACACACGCACAGACACAGACAGACACACACACACACAGACACACACACACACACACACACACACACACACACACACACACAGACACACACACACACACACACACACAGACACACACGATAGCTAAAGTGAAAGACAATCCACACCTAGAGTGATTGATTAATTGACTTAATAACTTAAGGAACATAAACCATAAGAAAAGTTACTTGAAATTAAATAAACTGAAATGAAATATGCTTATTTTATTTCAGCTAGTTGCCAAAGCTACATTTATCATCTTCATTTAGTTTTATTGAAGTACTAAAATAACTAAAACTAAAGAATTAAAAATTAATAAATACTATATAAAATTGACAAAAACACAAGCCAGAAATACTTAACATTTAAAGTAAATTGTGAAAGTGAAAAATAAATGTTAAAAGAAATAAAACGAAATTTATAGATAATGAAAATGAAAGATGTCGCCTTGCTGAATTAAGTTTAAGAACTAAATTAACTAAATAAATAATCATGTAATACTATTTAAAATGCTAAAAAAAATCAAAAAAGCTAATAAAACTGACAAAAATACAAAACAAAATTACTAATGCTTTCAGTAAATTAATGTAAAAAATTAACTTAAATATAAAACTGAAAAGAAAATGAAAAATGTTGCCTTGCCATCCAGCTGAAGTAAAATAAGCATAGATAAAATATAGATTCAGAGCATTTTTATTTTGCTCTACAGTCTATAAAGAAAATTAAATTAATTTAGTTTTAATCTTTTTGCACATTGTTGTTGGAGCTTTGCTGATTCTTGTTGTTTGTGTGTGCTGTAAATTGTAGGTTGTGTAGTCCTTGCACTGCTGTGGGCATTGTTTTCTGTTGTAGTTGTTGTTTATGGAGGCTTCCAGGTGTGCACTGGTGCATTGTGGGTAATGTAGTTTCTCTCTGTGAGTCTGTGCAGTGCACTGCCAGCGGTTCCTCATGTCGTGGGTCGGCGAGGACTGGATCTTCCTCATCTTGCTGGGACTCGTTATGGCTCTGGTCAGTGGATTTCTGCATCGCCTTCTACTACAAGGTGAGTGTGTGTGTGTGTGTGTGTGTGTGTGTGTGTGTGTGTGTGTGTGTGTGTGCGTGCGTGCGTGCGTGCGTGCGTGTGTGTGTCTGTGTGCGCGTGTGTGTGGTTTTTGAGTTGTTATATTGTTCTTTTGGAGGTTCTTTAGGTCAGTGTTTTGGTTTCAGAGTTCCCTAAAGAACCAAAACAGATGGTTTTCTAAAGAACTGATTAAAGTTACGCTATAAAAGCAGTCAAATTAATTTCCTAAATCAGAGGTATAAGTATTTTTATTTTGAGTACAGTTATTTTTATTTTGGCACATTTGTAACAATTGCTGTTGAAAATGATTGATTGCATATTTAGCAATTTGAGTTCTAAGCCAAAAATCAAACTTTGTTCTTTAATACTTTAATTTAAACTCAATCAATTTGTTTTAATTGCAACTGTGGCTGACGATGGACAAACTTGATGATCAGGCGTCTCAGTATTGAACAAGTTGCTTTACAATGCTTATGAATCAAAGTTACTTTTAATTAAAATACATTTTTATTCTGCAATTACATTTTATAGTGGCATAAAAGTGTAATTATGGCGTGTTGTCATTGTTCACGTTGATGTTTCCTTTCTGATCTGTACAGATTTATTTAGTTTGTTTGTTTAAAAAAAATAGAAAATTTATATTTTTGATAAAAACTTTGAACATCTCTATTTTTGATAAAAACTTTCAACATCTCTATTTTTGAGAAAAACTTAAAATATAAAAATAAAAAAACTTTGAACATTTCTATTTTTGAGAAAAACTTTCAACATCTCTATTTTTGAGAAAAACTAAAAAAAAAAAAACTTTGAACATTTCTATTTTTGAGAAAAACTTTTAACATTTCTGATTATTTTTTTTTATTTTTTTTATAAGTGTGGAAAAAATTAGAAAATTTCTATTTTTGATAAAAACTTTGAACATCTCTATTTTTGATAAAAACTTTCAACATCTCTATTTTTGAGAAAAACTTAAAATATATATATAAAAAAAAAAACTTTGAACATTTCTATTTTTGAGAAAAACTTTCAACATTTCTGTTTTTGATAAAAACTTAAAATATTTCTAAATAAAAAAAACTGAACATTTCTATTTTTGAAAAAAAAGAATATTTCTTAGTTTACAAAAAGTTTGAACATTTCTAAGTTCGGAAAAAAATGAACATTTCTATTTAAAAAAAAAAAAAGTTTGAACATTTTTAAGTTTGGAAAAAAATATTAGAAAATTTCTATTTTTGAAACTTAGAAATATTCAAAGATTTTTTCCAAACTTAAATTGTATTTTTTTCAAAAAAGAAATGTTCAGTTTTTTTAGAAATTAGAAATACACTTAGAAATATTCCGTTTTTTTTTACTGAAATTCTAACTTAGAATCTATACAAAGCATACCTTAGTAGAAGTACAAGATAGCATATTTCAATTGTACTTAAGTACATTTATTTCTACACTTCTGAAATTGACTGATACATTGACTGATACATACAAGACAATAAGACTTTCTTATCACAAGTAACTTTAAAGCACAAAAACTGCCCCCCCCCTTCCCAATATTCTGACTTTGAACATTTAAGTTTCAAGAACATTGAAAATGTTTAAGTTTGAAAAACTTCTTATAAATGTTCAAAGTTATTTTTCTTCAAACGTAGAAATGTTCAATGTTCTTGAAACTTAAATGTTCCTCAATATTCTGACTTTGAACATTTAAGTTTCAAGAACATTGATAATTTCTAAGTTTGAAAAACTTTGATCATCTTAGAAATGTTTTTTTTTTTCAAACTGTTCTTGAAACTTAAATGTTGTTGTAGTACATGCGCGCTGAAATGTCCCTGCATGTTGTTCTCTCTGCAGCACAGAAGTGGATGTACGGTGGCTTGGCCAGTAACGTACTCCTGCAGTATTTAGCGTGGGTCACTTATCCCGTGGTTCTCATCAGTTTCTCTGCAGGATTCACACACATCGTAGCGCCTCAGGCCGCGGGTGAGACACGGTGACATTCACACACTCATGAAAGATTTCTGCTCTTCTTCTTCATAATTCAGCGGCGCTCTCCTGCGCTTATCTCTCATTCAGGGTCTGGTATTCCTGAAATGAAGACGATTCTCAGAGGAGTGGTGCTGAAGGAATATCTCACGTTAAAAACGTTTGTGGCCAAAGTGGTCGGACTGACCTGTGCGCTGGGCAGCGGCTTGCCTCTGGGCAAGGAGGTGAACACACTCATAATCTGTTTTTAGTTTTGAGATCTAATTCAGCTGCTTTCCTTTCCTGTGTTGAGTCAATCAAGCAATTATAAGTGACCCTGGACCACAAACCCAGTCATAAGGGTCAATTTTTTAAAATTGAGATTTGTGCATCATATGCATCATATTTTATGACAGGACAATTTTTGGCTGAGATACAACTATTTTAAAAATCTGGAATCTGAGGGTGCAAAAAAATCAAAATATTGAGAAAATCATCTTTAAAGTTGTCCAAATGAATGCATATGCATATCCCAATGCATATTGAAAATCAAATATGATATATTTATGGTAGGACATTTACAAATATCTTCATGGAACATGATCTTAATATCCTAATGATTTTTGTCATAATAGAAAAATGTATAATTTTGACCCATACAATGTATTGTTGGCTATTGCTACAAATATAGCTGTGCTGCTTATGACTGCTCTTGTGCTCACTTATAGACTTGTGTTTTGTCAATTTTTGCCTTTTTATTCGAAATATTCCAAAATGTGTTAACTATATCATGAAATATCTTAATTCTCAAATATGTGTAAGTAAATGCATTTCGCACCTATATAGATTATGTTAGTTGATCTATAAGTAGCCTAATGTTAGTGTAATCTATTATCTACACATAAAACCTGTCTTTTTACTTAAATACCAGATACGGGTCTCGTGCCATAAAATATTTTTAATACAACTGACTTAGTATTTAATGTGTGCTGCACTAAACCATCTAATCACGTGATTGTAGCACCTACAGGTGCATCTCAATAAATTAGGATGTCGTGGAAAAGTTCATTTATTTCAGTAATTTAACTCAAATTGTGAAACTCGTGTATTAAATAAATTCAGTGCACACAGACTGAAGTATTTTAAGTCTTTGGGTATTTTAATTGTGATGGTTTTGGCTCACATTTAACAAAAACCTCAACAAATTAGAATAGTATTAAAGTTATTGCAAAAACATAAAATACATATTTTGTACATAATGTTGTTTTAATAAAATTGCCCATGCAGATTATATTATAGGCTATATATTGTTGACATATATGGTTAATACCATATCAAATATCTCCATCCGGATATTATTAACATGTACAAATACACATTTTACTATGGAGATATTATATATGCTATATTATAAACGCTTATCTTCATATACCCATACGTATGTGAACATTATATATCGCCTTATAAATCACTCTTGGTCATATATTACATTTCTATATGGGAATAAAACTAATATTATCAAAGCATGCTTTTTTATGTACTTAATTTAATTAATTCAATGTGCAATCTATGAGGTATTGTCTTAAAATTAGAAACAAGAGATGCAGATGAGCTGAAGGCCACGGTCAAAGAAACTAATCAGCTCCATGCCACGCCGAATTAAACCAGTAATTAAAGCAAAACGAGCCCTTACCAAGTATTGAGTACATATACAGTAAATTAACATACTTTACAGAAGGCCAACAATTCACTAAAAATTTGTTTTTATTGGTTTTATGAAGTATTCTGATTAGTTGAGATACTGAATTGGTGGGTTTTTGTTAAATGTGAGCCAAAATCATCACAATTAAAATACCCAAAGACTACGTATGGGTAGATGAAGATAAGCGTTTATAATATAGCATATATAATATCCTCATAGTAAAATATGTATGTGTACATGTTAATAATATCTGGATGGTGATATTTTATATGGTATTAATATAATTAATAATGGTATTAACCATATATGTCAACAATATATAGCCTATAATATAATCTGCATGGGCAATTTTATTAAAACAATATGTATTTTTATATAAGTTTTTGCAATAACTTTAATACTATGAAGTATTCTAATTTGTTGAGGTTATTGTTAAATGTGAGCCAAAATCATCACAATTAAAATACCCAAAGACTTAAACTACTTCAGTCTGTGTGCATTGAATTTATTTAATACACCAGTTTCACAATTTGAGTTGAATTACTGAAATAAATGAACTTTTCCAGAACATTCTAATTTATTGAGATGCACCTGTATGTAAAAAAAATATGATTTGGCTATTTTTTGTCTTTTGTAAGCTGCATTCAAAATGCACTGGTTTAGAGTATAATGCATCAAGCGCTGTGTGTGTGTGTGTGTGTGTGTGTGTGTGTGTGTGTGTGTGTGTGTGTGTGTGTTGTGTGTGTGGGTTCTGCACATTGCCAGTTTGTGTGCGGCTCTTCTCTGCAAATTCATGTCCTTCTTTGGTGGAATTTATGAGGTAATTAAAACTAAATCATAGCTTGCAATATTAAGAAAATTCCTCTAATAGTACAAAATGTGGTATCTATAAATAATGTCTTTTATCTATGGTGTTTAAAACAAATGACATTACTAGTGTGTTTATTTATTATGTTTATATAACACACATGCATCTCTATATTTCAGAAAGATATGTTATGTTTATTTATTAAATATATGTATATATAATATAAATTATATGAATATAAATAGACATGTCAATATTTTCAAAATGTATACATGCATGTGTGTGTATTGATATATATATACTTATTTTTTAACTGTATTAAATATGATTTTGTACAGTAATGAGAATCTAGTTTTAAAAAAACTGTATGAAAATGAGATATTGCAAGAAAATATTTGGTTTAATACCATTTATCTCCATCATTTATTAACATGTACAAACTTTGACAAATTTTACTATGTGGAGAATATATGTATATTATAAACGATCTTCATAAATGGAAGTGAACATTATATACATCATAAAGTTGTTGTCGTGTTATCTATATTTTGGGTTTAGAAACTAATATTTGCATGCTTTTTATTTAATTTTTATCCAGTATTATATATCAATGTGCAATCTAAATGAGGTATTGTCTTAAAATTAGAAACAAGAGATGCAGATGAGCTGAAGGCCACGGTGAAAGAAACTAATCAGCTCCGTGTCACTTTTTATTCCAGTAATTGTGTGTGTGTGTGTGTGTGTGTGTGTGTGTGTGTACATATACAGTAAATGAACATACTTTCCAGAAGGCCAACAATTCAATAAAATGTTTTTTGTGTGTGTGTGTGTGTGTGTGTGTGTGTGTGTGTGTGTGTGTGTGTGTGTGTGTGTGTGTGTGTGTGTGTGTGTGTTAAATGTGTTACCAAAATCAATCTAAAATGTATAAGCATTTCTCTGGGTATATGAAGATAAGGATATCCATCTGTGAATATTTAGCATATATAATATCCTCATAGTAAAATGTCTATGGTGTACATGTGTGTAATAGTTTGGACTTTGTGCAAGTAGATTTTTTTATATGGTATTTGATTGTGTATGTCAACAATATATAGTCCTATATTTTTGCATGTACTTATCTGTATGTGTGTGTGTGTGTGTGTGTGTGTGTGTGTGTGTGTGTGTTGCAATAACTTTAATACTATGTGTTGTGTGTGTGTTGTGTGAGTGTGTGTGTGTGTGTGTGTGTTACCAAAATCAATCACAAATGTATAAATATTTTTGCATTTCTCTTGATGAAGAGGATATCCATCTGTGAATAGGTTTATTTAAACACAGGTGTGTGTCTATGTTTGTGTGTGAATAGTTTGTGACGTAGATTTTGTGTTTGATTGTGTTGGTGTATTGAATGTGCTTGTGTGCATGTACTTCTGTTTTTGGTTTTGTGTGTGTGTGTTTGTGTGTGTGTGTGTGTGTGCGTGTGCATGTGCACGTGTGTGTGTGTCTGCTGTCGTGTGTTGATGTTTCTGTTGTGTGTCTTGCGGCTTGTGCTGTCGGCGTCGGATGCTGCTTTGCTGCTCCTATTGGAGGTCAGAACCGAATAAGTTCAGAATTTAATCAGTTTTGACTAAATTAGTCATATTTCTCTAAACTAGGATCAAAAATGTCAAAATAATTAACATCCATCAAAACACCTCCAAAAAAATATTGCATTCCAAGTTTGTATCTGTTGATTATACTCATTTTTAACCAGACAAATATATTAATAATAAACATGTTTATCAAAAAATATCTATATGTTACGTGTTATATATCTATATGTTACATGTTACGTCTTCTAATCCTGCTGCTTGTTTTTTGGCTCAATTCTGAGGACTTTGTAATGAATTAAATCATTTAAATGGAATTTAAATGAGCCGTTTTCAATTCAGTTCTGAATGGCACACAAAGTAAAAACATTCACTTGAAAATTAAATAATGTTCCTAAAATGAAAATATTTATAGTTACGATGTAGTTAATGCAGTTTTTACTTGAGATACAGTGCTATTTGGACGTTTTGAATATTTACTGTAAATTTGAAAAAACTTTGAAACTTGAGAACTTAAAAAAAATATATATATTTAAAAACAGAAAAATTATAAATTTAAAAAAATAAAAAATCTATATTTGAAAAAAATAAAAAATCTATATTTGAAAAAAACAACTATTTTATTTGTATTTTAAGAAAATGTACAGGAAATTTAAAAAAGAAACCATACAAAATGTCTATTTAAATTTCTGAAAATTTCTAAATCTAAAAAAATCTAGAAATTGTGTAAATATGGAAGGTTTCAAAATGTCTATATTTGAAAAAAAAGCCTGACTTGTAATGTAATATAATGTAGTTAATGCAGTTTTAACAAGGGGTTACAATGTTATTTGTACTTTTTGGATATTTACTGTAAATAATAATAAATAATTTAAATAAAAATATTTTAGAATTTTAACAAACTTAAATGTCTATATTTTAAAACAGAACAATTATATATTCAAAAAAATGAAAAATTTCACGTTTGAAAAGAAAAAACTTCTCTAAATTTGAAAAACGAAATGAAGATATTAACTTTATATGTGTGTATTTCAGGTGTGTTATTCAGCATTGAAGTCACCTCCACGTTTTTCGCCGTACGAAACTACTGGCGTGGATTCTTTGCTGCCACGTTTAGTGCCTTTATCTTCAGAGTTCTGGCCGTGTGGAACAGAGATGAAGGTTTGTGTGGAGATCTGCTGTAGAAACACATGAACACCACACACCAGCTACAGGTGGAGAGGAGAGAGTCATAAACATGTATATAAAAATCATATTACATTCATGTGGTCTTCTAATCTTGCTCACCACCAGCTACAGGTGGAGAGAGAGAGAGACATAGAGCTAAATCATGTTTGTAATAAACCAACATTAAAGAGAGATTTAAATGAGAGCTTTTTAATTCAGTTCTGAATGGCACCACACAAGCTAATAACATTCACATGAAAATTAAATAATGTTCCTAAAATGACACACACCAGCTACAGGTTACGAGAGAGAGAGAGACATAGAGATACAGTGCTATTTGGACATTTGCTCACCACACAAATTTGAACAACTTTTAAACTTAAGAAAATTCTATATTTAGAGAAAATTCTAAATTTCTATATTTGAGAAAATGAAAATTCTATATTTGAAAGAAAAAACTTGTAATGAAGTGAATGCAGTTTTACCACTAGTGTTATTTGTATTTTATGAAAATTACAGGAAATCATAAAAACAATCAAAATGTCTTTAAAATTCCACCACACACCAGCTAAAAATAAAAAAAAGAGAGTCATAATAACAATCTAGAAAATTGTGTTTTTAAATATGGACAGGTGGAGAGGAGAGTCTACATTTGGAAAAAAGCCTTACTTGCAATGTACTTGATGCTGTTTTAACAAGAGGTTACAATGTTATTTGTACTTTTTTAATATTTACTGTAAATAATAATAATTTTTTTAAATTAGAATTTTTTAAAATTTGAACAAACTTAAATGTCTATATTCACACCACTTCTAAGGTGGAAAAGATTTTAGAAGAGAGAGAAAACTAGATAGAAAACGAAATCAAACTACACACCAGCTACAGGTGGAGAGGAGAGAGAGTCATAGAGCCAATCAAGTGTATGCTCTCACCACACACCAGCTACAGGTGGAGAGGAGAGAGAGTCATAGAGCCAATCAAGTGTATGCTCTCACCACACACCAGCTACAGGTGGAGAGGAGAGAGAGTCATAGAGCCAATCAAGTGTATGCGCTCACCACACACCAGCTACAGGTGGAGAGGAGAGAGTCATAGAGACAATCAAGTGTATGCTCTCACCACACACCAGCTACAGGTGGAGAGGAGAGTCATAGAGACAATCAAGTGTATGCGCTCACCACACACCAGCTACAGGTGGAGAGAGAGAGAGTCATAGAGACAATCAAGTGTACGCTCACCACACACCAGCTACAGGTGGAGAGGAGAGAGAGTCATAGAGACAATCAAGTGTATGCGCTCACCACACACCAGCTACAGGTGGAGAGGAGAGAGAGTCATAGAGACAATCATGTCTCACCACACACACCAGCTACAGGTGGAGAGGAGAGAGAGAGTCATAGAGCCAATCAAGTGTATGCTCTCACCACACACCAGCTACAGGTGGAGAGGAGAGAGTCATAGAGACAATCAAGTGTATGCGCTCACCACACACCAGCTACAGGTGGAGGAGAGAGAGTCATAGAGACAATCAAGTGTATGCTCACCACACACCAGCTACAGGTGGAGAGGAGAGAGAGTCATAGAGACAATCAAGTGTATGCTCTCACCACACACCAGCTACAGGTGGAGAGGAGAGAGAGTCATAGAGACAATCAAGTGTATGCGCTCACCACACACCAGCTACAGGTGGAGAGGAGAGAGACATAGAGCCAATCAAGTGTATGCTCTCACCACACACCAGCTACAGGTGGAGAGGAGAGAGAGACATAGAGACAATCAAGTGTATGCTCTCACCACACACCAGCTACAGGTGGAGAGGAGAGAGAGACATAGAGACAATCAAGTGTATGCTCACCACACACCAGCTACAGGTGGAGAAGAGAGAGACATAGAGCCAATCAAGTGTATGCTCTCACCACACACCAGCTACAGGTGGAGAGGAGAGAGAGTCATAGAGACAATCAAGTGTATGCTCTCACCACACACCAGCTACAGGTGGAGAGGAGAGAGAGACATAGAGACGCTCACCACACACCAGCTACAGGTGGAGAGGAGAGAGAGTCATAGAGACAATCAAGTGTATGCTCTCACCACACACCAGCTACAGGTGGAGAGAGAGAGAGACATAGAGACAATCAAGTGTCTCACCACACACCAGCTACAGGTGGAGAGGAGAGAGTCATAGAGACAATCAAGTGTCTCACCACACACCAGCTACAGGTGGAGAGGAGAGAGAGTCACAGAGACAATCAAGTGTATGCTCTCACCACACACCAGCTACAGGTGGAGAGGAGAGAGAGACATAGAGACAATCAAGTGTATGGGGATTATTAGGGGGTCATGATTGAGGGCCAGTGGGGGGGAATTTGGCCAGGACACAAGTGTTACACCCCTACTCTTTACGAGAAGTGCCATGGGATATTTAATGACCACAGAGAGTCAGGACCTCGGTTTAACGTCTCATCCGAAAGACGGTGGTTGTTGTCAGTATAGTGTCCCGGTCAGTACACCGGTGCGTACATGCTGCATGACATGCTTGTGTATGTTCAGAGTTCAAGGAGTCTTCTCTGTTCCTCAGAGACGATCACGGCCCTCTTTAAAACACGCTTCAGACTGGACTTCCCCTTTGACCTCCAAGAGCTTCCAGCGTTTGCTGTGATCGGGTCAGTTCTGCCTCTTTTGTCCCTTTTCTTGTTTTTTGCATTTGTTGTGCACCACTTCTTACCAGTATAAAAATTATTTTATTTGTGTAATTTAGTCTTGATTTCCAGCAAAGTTCGATTTACAAAAGTGTGAAAAACCTCGTAAAATTAGATCTGTTAGATCTGTCTTTAAAACATTTATATTTATTAGTGCTGTCAAAACAAAATAAAAGTTTACATAATATATGGTGTATGTTTATTATGTATATATAAATACAAACACATGCATGTAGACATTTCAGAAAATATGTTATGTTTATATATTAAATATATTTATTTATTGATAAAAAATCTAAATATAAACTGTATGTGTGTGTATTTATATATTCATAATACATATATACTATCTAAACAAAAACTTATTTTGGATGCGATTAATTGCATCATGCACTATATTTAATACTTCAATATGCATATTTTAATGATATTTAGATATGTTTTTATTGCAAAACAAGGCAAATGATTGTTTGCATTGAAAAAGGCAGTCATGATTAACTGCATATTAATTGGATCTTTCTTGTAATGTGTTTCTTTTGTCGTTTGTTTTATTGAGCAATCATTTAGTGTCTGCTGCTAATTGTTCTCGTGCATTTGTTTCAGACACTTTGTCCCCAGCAGATAACACACTCATCTAATGAACTGTATTATGAATGATTTATTCATGAGCGTGTCTCTCTCTGCAGAATCGCCAGCGGCTTCGGGGGGGCCTTGTTTGTGTATTTGAACCGGCTAATTGTGCAGTTTATGAGAAAACAGAAAACTATTAACAAGTTCCTCATGAAGAAGTAAGTGAAACTATTTTTTTTTTTTTACATGAAATAAAATAAAAGTTCAATATGTCAAAAACTTGATTAAAAAAATTAAACTTTTTTTTTTGTTACAAATATATATTTTTTATCCCAGCCTAGTTGCCATGGAGATATTTCTCATTCTCCTTCACCTCTACATATGCATTGCAAAAAAATATATTTCTTAATTTTTTCTTGTTTTTAGTATAAATATCAAAAAATTCTTGAATCAAAACACTTACTTCAGAAATAAAATGACCTTTTTAAGAAGGTAATAATAAGAAGTAAGTGTTCCCGGGTTATTATAGTTAACTGAAACTAAAACTAAAACTTATTTTTTTACTTGATATAAAATAAGTTACATTTGTCAAAAACGTGATTCAATTTTTTTTCATATTTTTTTTGTTACAAATTATTATTTTTATTCCAGCTTGTTGCCTTGGAGATATTTCTCAGTTCAACTGCAAAAAAAATAATAAATCTTGTTTTAAGTATAAAATCTAAACATTCTTGAATCAAATACATTTACTTCAGAAATAAAATTACTTGAGATATTTAGTTTTTTCTTTTTCTGAAAAATATCAACATTTTCTTAGTTTTTGCTTAAAACAAGAACAAATATATGCCAATAATCTTAATAAATCTTAAGGAAAATAATATTTTTGCTTAAGATATATTAAGATTGATTAGGAATTAAGATGATTTTCTTACTCCATTGGCAGATATTTTTCCTCTTTTAAGCAAAAACGTACAAAATTAAAAAATAAATAAATCCAGAAAACAATATTTCATATCTGAAAACATTTGGTTCAAAAGTAAACGTATCTTAATTTAAGAATGTTCAGATATTTGAAACAAGACATAACTTGCTGCATGTTAAAGTTAAAATATACTAAAATAACTAAAATAAAAATGAAAACTCTTTAGATATATTAAAAAACACAACAAAATTACTAAAACTAGCTAATCTAACTAAATTTAAAATAACACAGAAAATATGAAAATAAAACTACTTTAATATCTCGATGATAAAATAAAGTTTCTTTGTAATTGTGAGGCTGAATGTTTGAAAATTTTACAAATGGGATGCTCTCTTAATCTTTTTTTAACTAATATAGTTAGTTAGTTATTATAAGATAATAAATGGGCCAAACAGTATCTTAATTAAATCAAAAAATCCCCAAAGCTTTGTGAAAGCAATCAAGTACTTGTGTATTAAACACAATTTATTGTGTTCCAGGCGTCTGTTGTATCCTGCGCTCGTCACTTTACTGATTTCAACACTCTCTTTCCCTCCGGGCTTTGGCCAGTTCATGGCCGGACAGGTAACACACACACACACACACACACACACACACACACACACACACACACACACACACACACACACAACATGTGTTTGTTCCCCAGGCTATTAAATCCATCCAGTTAATGAGACAGTTGAGAGAAACATGAGGCATTCATTAATCAATCCTAACGACACACACACTTATATAAAATACAGAATAAGGCATCAACTCTCTCTATTTCTCACACACACACACACACACACACACACACACACACACACTCACACACTCTCACATTCACACTCACTCACTCACTCACTCACTCACTCACTCACCACTCTCACACTCACACTCTCACTCTCA
>CM050417.1:82500-87500 GCA_027564155.1 Gymnocypris eckloni scoliostomus
TCTACCGAGTCAGTAGCTTTGCTCCCTCAACACTGATTATATTATTGGCTAATATAGTTTTTGTCCTCTCTGCTTGGTTATATAAGCAGGGCTTTAGCTGCAGAGGTAGAGAAAGCTGTTAGGTGTTGCTGTTTTGTGCTTTGTTTGTGTGTTAATGAGTGTTGCTGTTGTGTTTGTGCAGTTCTGGATGTCTGCTTTAGCCACGACTCTTCCTGTGCCATGTGGAGCCTTCATGCCTGTTTTCGTCATTGGTTAGTATTTATTAAACATTAAACACCACAGGTTAATTGTGTCATTTAGTAACTAATTGATATAGTTGATTAATTACAGTACATGTTTTGTATTCAAAGTTTTCTGAAATGTTGTGTTTAAATATTACATTATATTTACACTCATTTGCATACTTTTCCAGAGTTTAAATATGAGCGTTGGGTAAAGCCTTGTTTTAATTTATTGATATATTAAAGATTGTTTCTGAAGGGATTTACAAGTGCATGAAAAAAACAATGTTTTTTGCTGTAGTGTCTTGCCTACATGTTAAAAATATTTTATGTAATATACAATTGTGCTCATAAATTTATGCAGAATATGCTAATTGTTTATTTAATACTGTTCTGAATAAGCTATTTCACATAACAGATGTTTACATATTCTCCACAAGACAAAATAATAACCGAATTTATAAAAATGACCCGGTTCAAAAGTTTACACACCCTCGAGACTTAATAATCTGTGTTGTTTTCTGTATGATCCACGAGTGTTTTTATATTTTATGATAGTTGTTCATGAGCCCCTTATTGGTCCTGAGCAGAAACATCAGTTAGGTCCAACACATGTTTTGGTTTTCCAGCATCTTCTGCATATTTGAACCCTTTCCAAAAGTGACTATGATTTTGAGATCCATCTTTTCACACTGAGAGCAATTGAGGGACTCGTACACAGCTATTACGAAAGATAGAAACATTTACTGATGCTCAGGAAGCCAACACAATGCATTAAGAGATGGGGGTGAAAACTTTAGGAATTGGACGATCAGGGTAAATTGTACTCATTTTGTCTTCTGGGAAACATTTATGTAGCTTAAGTCAAGTACCAAATGAAAAAAAAAAACATCTTCAAGCAAAATAAGAAAAATGTACACATCATCATCTTGTTCAAAAGTGTTCACCCCCATCTCTTAATGCATCGTGTTGGCTTCCTGAGCATCAGTAAATGTTTCTATCTTTTGTAATAGCGGTTTATGAGTCTCTCAATGTGAAAAGATGGATCTCAAAATCATAGTCACTGTTGGAAAGGGTTCAAATATGCAGAAGATGTTGTAAAACTAAAACATGTGTTGGACCTAATGGATGTTTCTGCTCAGGACCAATAAGGGACTCATGAACAACTATCACAAAATATAAAAACAGTCGTGGATCATCCAGAAAATGACACCGATTATTAAGACTCGAGGGTGTGTAAACTTTTGAACGAGGTTATTGTTTACGAATTCGGTTATTATTTTGTCTTGTGGAGTTTATATAAACATCTGTTATGATAATAGCTTATTGAGGAGAGTGATTTAGTTCAAATGATTAACATATTTGCATATTCTACAGGGGTGTGTAATCTTATGAGCGATGTGTTTCAGGTGCTGCGTTTGGTCGTTTGGTGGGGAATGTATGGCGTGGTTTCCAGAGGGCATTAATACGGATGGAACCATCTATCCCATAGTTCCCGGAGGATACGCTGTAGTGGGTGAGAAGGACACGCTGTCGTGTGTAGAGCTTCATCAGACGCTTCAAACACTGCTGATTATGGAAATTGCTTCATTGTTGCCGTAGTGATTTTGAGAGGCATTGATTTAGTTTTGTCGTGGATTGTTGTTTTCTGTGTTAGTCTTTGATTAGTAGCCACTTGATTTAATTATGAAATAACAATAACAAGTTTTGAATGCTTAATATTTGATTTATAGCTTAATGGCTAATATAGTGACTGGTTTAGAGAAGTGTTGGATTTGGACCATCATGCACTGTAACAAATCGTTTTTCTTAGAAAATTATGAAATATTTCAATATAATTTTTATTATTATTTTTTTTATTAGTAATCTTTTTAAATATAAAATGTTTTTTATAAATATTTTACAAAATACATAAAAGGTATGTAGAAATATTATAATAATTATTATTTTTGTATAAATTTGCAAAAAAAAAATTTTACCTACTATTTATTTATATTTAATGCACATCCAAGTAGCCGTGTTTCACTGCAAATTTAAGTGTGTATATATTAAATAAATCTTGTATCGTGAAAAATAGTTATTCTAAAAAAAATCAAGCTATAACTATAAATGTAGATACCAATATCTTTCATTTTTAATGTATGTAGATGTTTTGTTGTTGTTTGAATGTTTTCATTAGTGTTGTGCATCATTGATTTTGTTCTGCGACTTGATATTCTTTGAATTGCGATTCAGTTAATATCTATGCGTTTGAATTTGAATAGAATCGACTCAATAGTGTGTGTGCGTCTGGTATTGAGTTTTTTCTTTATGATTTAAAGTGAACCAGTTTGAAGTGTTTTGAATTAGTTTTGTTGAATCTATAGGAGCGGCGGCGTTATCCGGAGCGGTCACACACACGGTGTCCACCGCCGTGATCGTGTTTGAGTTGACCGGTCAGATCAGTCACATTCTGCCCATCATGATCGCTGTGATTCTGGCCAACGCCGTCGCTCAGAGTCTTCAGCCGTCCATCTACGACTCCATCATCCGCATCAAGAAACTGCCGTACCTGCCCGAGCTCGGCTGGGGACACCACGAGTGAGTCTCTCGCTCTCTCTCTCTCTCTCTCTCTCTCTCTCTCTCTCTCTCTCTCTCTCTCTCGCTCTCTCTCTCTCTCTCTCTCTCTCTCTCTCTCTCTCTCTCTCTCTCTCTCTCTCTCTCTCTCTCTCTCTCTCTCTGTCGATTCATTTTTCATTTCAGTGTTTTATTGGCACGTCTGTTTTCCACACAATGCTGCCAAAATATCAATCAATCAATACAGGAACCAAAAACCTCTTGTGCCAACAAAAAAGTATCCTTCAAAAAAACTAAACAAAGGATAACGTTTGCATTTATACCAATGAAATATATTAGTACATTTTCTGAAATTAATTTCAGTGTAATTTTTTTTTTTTTTTTTTTTTTTATTAGGCAACAATCAGGGTTATTATAGTAAAAAAAAAAAAAATGTTACTTGAAACGTATTCAACGTATTTTATTTGTAATTGCCAAAGCAACATTTCCTTTTATAATTTCGTTTAACTTGATGTACTAAAATTACAAAAAAATCAATGAAATAAAGCTCTATAGAAAATGTGAAATCTAGAAATAACAGTCATTGTCCGCATCAGCTGCAGCGCTGGGAAACCTGTCAGGATCTCATCATTCTGTGTAACTGTGTACGTGACGAATCTAACGACGCCTCTGTCTGCAGGAAGTATAATATTCGAGTGGAGGACATCATGGTCAGAAATGTTCGTTACATCACGCTGAACTCCACCCACAGAGACCTTCACGAGATCCTGCTGATAGGAAACATGAAAACTGTGGCGCTGGTGGAGTCTGCAGGTACGTTATATATGTCTATACATATACATGAATGATGCCATTTATATTTGCTTTAAATAAAAACACAAGTAAAAATGGTTTTTTTGTAGGAAACATGATCAAACAAATAAGTCAAGGTTGTTATTGACGATTGTGTAATTTCAAATAATTATTATTTTAATGAGGAAATTACAGATGTGTTTGAAATGTGTGTGTGTGTGTGTGTGTGTGTGTGTGTATGCATGCATGTATATAGATGATGTGTGTGTGTGTGTGTGTGTGTGTGTGTGTATGCATGCATGTATATATAGGTGTGTATGTGTGTGTGTGTGTATGCATGCATGTATATATAGATGTGTGTGTGTGTGTGTGTGTGTGTGTGTGTGTGTATGCATGCATGTGTATATATATGTGTGTGTGTGTGATGTGTGCATGTATATATATATGTGTGTGTGTGTGTGTGTACATGTATATATGTGTGTGTGTGTGTGTGTGTGTGTGTGTGTGTGTGTGTGTGTGTGTGTGTATGTGTGTATGTGCATGCATGTATATAGCATGTGTATGTGTGTGTGTGTGTGTGTGTGTATGCATGCATGTATATATAGATGTGTGTGTGTGTGTGTGTGTGTGTGTATGCATGCATGTATATAGATGTGTGTGTGTGTGTGTGTGTATGCATGCATGTATATATAGATGTGTGTGTGTGTGTGTGTGTGTGTGTATGCATGCATGTATATATAGATATGTGTGTGTGTGTGTGTGTGTATGCATGTATATATAGATGTGTGTGTGTGTGTGTTGTGTGTGTGTGTGTGTGTGTGTGTGTGTGTATGCATGCATGTATATATATATGTGTGTGTGTGTGTATGTATGCATGCATGTATATATAGATGTGTGTGTGTGTGTGTGTGTGTGTGTGTGTGTGTGTGTGTGTATATGCATGCATGTATATATATATGTGTGTGTGTGTGTGTATGCATGCATGTATATATGTGTGTGTGTGTGTGTGTGTATGCATGTGCATGTATATATAGATGTGTGTGTGTGTGTGTGTATGCATGCATGTATATATAGGTGTGTGTGTGTGTGTGTGTGTGTGTATGCATGCATGTATATATAGATGTGTGTGTGTGTGTGTGTGTGTGTGTATGCATGCATGTATATATAGATGTGTGTGTGTGTGTGTGTGTGTGTGTGTGTGTGTGTATGCATGCATGTATATATAGGTGTGTGTGTGTGTGTGTGTATGCATGCATGTATATATAGGTGTGTGTGTGTGTGTGTGTGTGTGTGTGTGTATGCATGTATATATAGGTGTGTGTGTGTGTGTGTGTGTGTGTATGGATGCATGTATATATAGATGTGTGTGTGCATGTATATATGTGTGTGTGTGTGTATATATATATATATATATATATATATATGTATATA
>CM050417.1:95000-107500 GCA_027564155.1 Gymnocypris eckloni scoliostomus
AGATAGACCCCGCCCCCTTCCAGCTGGTGGAGCGCACTTCACTGCACAAGGTGTGTGTGTGGTGTGTGTTGTGTGTGTGTGTGTGTGTGTGTGTGTGTGTGTGTGTGTGGTGTGTGTGTGTGTGTGTGTGTGAGAGAGAGTTCTATACAAATGTAAGCTCTATTTACGTTATTAATAAAGGGCTCTGCACACACACACACACACACACACACATATGCTGACACTGGATTTATCGTGCATTTGCAAACTCACTTGTGGCAAGAGCACAGAAGTCTTCATTAATTCTGCGTGTGGTGGTGCACACACACACACACACACACACACACACACACACACACACACACACACACACTCTACCTCTCTCCTCTCTCTCTCTCTCTTTTTCACACACACACACACACACACACACACACACACACACACACACACACACACACACACACACACACACACACACACCTCTACCTCTCTCCTCTCTCTCTCTCTCTCTCTCTCTCTCTCTTTCACACACACACACACACACACACACACACACACACTCTCTCTCTTTCACACACACCTCAAGTTGTGAATGTGTTTAATGCAGTCCAGTCATCCTTCTCCTACACGTGCATGTGCACTCATTATCTCACTGGTTGATGTGTGTTTTGTGTGCATGGGTGGTCAGGTGTAGCTTAAAAGCTTTTTCCTCTTGCAATGTTACAGTGTCATGAAAAATAACACTGTGAATGTTTTTGGTGCATGAAAGCACTACCATGTATGCATTATTATTATAATTATAACAAATGCATGTATTATACTACACATAATTTGTTAGCATGATGACTGTCGTGTCTCTCTGACAGACTCACACCATCTTCTCTCTGCTGGGTTTGGATCACGCGTACGTCACCAGCATCGGGAGACTTATAGGAGTAGTTTCACTGAGAGAGGTGAGAGATTGCTGTGAGCAAAGCTGATGTATTACTCCAGTCTTCAGTGTCACAAGATCCTTATACATTTACATTTACATTTATGCATTTAGCAGACGCTTTTATCCAAAGCGACTTACAATTGTATATACTTACAATAGTATATGTGCTCCCTGGGAATCGAACCCACAACCTTTTGCGCTGCTGACGCAATGCTCTACCACTGAGCCACACAAGATCCTTATGCAATCATTCTGATATGCTGAGCAAGAAACATTTTTATGGAAGCTTATTTTTGCCACGAAAAATTGTTTAATTGTGACTTAAACGTAAATTTACTTTTGTTCTTGCAAATCTGATTTTTATATCTCAATACTAGACTATTCTATTTTTCTCACATTTATGAGTTTATAATTTCACAATTCTGACTTTTTTTCTCGCAATTGTGAGTTTACATCTCATAATTGTGTCATATAAACTCGCAATTCTGACTTTTTTTCTCACAATTCTGACTTTTCTTAAAAACAATAAAACAATATGTCAGAATTGTGAAATATAAAACTCAGAATTGCAAGAAAAAATTGTGAGAAGAAAGTCGTAACTGCTGGAAAAAGTCGAATTGCAAAAAAAAAAAAAAAAAAAAATGTATGAAAGACAATTTCATAGTTTCTGCCACTGAATAAAAAAATAAAGGCAATCACGACTTTTTATCTCACAATTTTGACTTTTTTCTCACAATAATTATAATTTTAATAATATAATTTTTTTCTCTTTTCTCTTTACTTTTCTCTCACAATTGTGGGATATAAACTTGCAATTGCAAAAACAAAAGTCAAAATTCTGAGATAAAAATTCGTAATTACCTTTATTTTTTTATTATTATTCAGTGGCAGAAACTATGAAATTGTCTTTCAAACATTTTTTTTTTTTTTTTTTTTTGCAATTCCGACTTTTTCCAGCAGTTACGACTTTATTCTCACAATTTTTTTCTTGCAATTGAGTTTTATATTTCACAATTCTGACATATTTTTTACATTTTTTTATGTTCATTTTTTTACGTTTTTATAGAAGAAAATCCAAATTGTGAGAAAAAATTCGCAATTATCTTTATTTAATTTTTTATTATCCTTGGTGCAAACAAGCTTCCATAAATTTCTGCTTATGATCAATGTTGAAAACAGTCGTGCTGCCCAATATTTTCATGATGCATTTTATTTTTCCAGATGAATATAAAGTTCAAAATTGCAGCATCTATATGCGATATAAATCTTCATTATACATGTGACTTGTGCTCAGTTGTCTGTAACGGTCTGTGCTGCAGCTGCGTAAAGCCATCGAGGGCTCGATGACGGTGAAGGGCGTGAAGGTTCGTCCGCCGCTGGCGAGTTTCAGAGACGGCGGCACCAGCGGCACAAGCAGCGAAAGTGAAGCCACTGAACTCCACAAACTCTGGGATCGTCACACCAGCATCAGCATTCCCCGAGAACACCAGCCCAACGCCTCCGACTCGGACGACAAGTCTCAGTGACCCGCGTGGACGCTAATCCACCCCCTTCTGGAGAATCAGGGACTCTCTGGACTCGGTCCAGGCTCCTCCAGATGACGTATGTGTGCGTTTATATGTGTGTGTTGCAGTCCGATTGTTTCATTTGTGACGTTACCTACCTTTCACTTTTTCACTTTTTAAGAAATGTGATGCACAAGATCTGTTTGAACGATTCATCTGATGTCTCGTGGGGTTTATTTTGGGGAATTTATATCTCACTGTTTTTTTTACTTGCAATTCTGACTTTTTCTCGCTATTCTGAACAGTTCTCTGAATTTTTTTTTTCTCAATTACTTGTTTCTTGAAATTCTTGAAAATCTCGTTATTTTGACTTTTCTCGCTAGTCTTTTTTCTGGCAATTATGACTCCTCGCAATTTTTTTTTTTTCACATGTATGAATTTTCTTCTCACAATTGTGACAATTCTTCCAAATTTATTTCAGCAATTATTACTTTTGTTATGATTTTTTTTTAATAGCAATTATGACTTTTTTCTCACAATTACTTTTTCACAAGAATGACATTTAATCTTGCAACTATGACTTTTTTCGCTGTTCTGACCTTTATATATGCAGTTGACTTCTTGCAATTATTACTTTTTTTTAGCAATTTACTTTTTTCTCACAATTGACTTCTCCGTAAAAAAGTTTTTTTCAAAATTGACTTCTCGCGATTTCCTTTTTTTTTGTTGCAATTATGACTTTTCCGTATTTTTTTTATTGTCTTCTTACAATGTACTTTTTTTTTCCGCAATTATAACTTTTCCGTAAATTTCCTTTTTCGAAATAGTTTTCTCGCAATTAATTTTTTTTTTCCCAATTATGACTTTTCTGTATGTAATTTATTTTCAAAATTGCATTTTTTCACAATTATGACATTGCTTCTCGCAGTCGACTTTTTTTTTTCTCGCAATTGTAAAAAAAAAAAATCCCGAAATTGACTTCTATCAATTGACTTTATTCACAAATATGACTTATATTCTATATAACTTTTTTCTGCAATCCTGACATTATTTCTGGCAATTCTGCTTTTTCCCTCACAACTCTTTACCTTTCAGTGCTTGTTTCAGAGCTCTGGGCGTTAGGTTCTCCTCTATATAAAGCGTATCTGTAGGCGGACCGACGCAGTAGGTGGCAGAGAGAATGAGACCGAGTGGGAGTGATTTTCTCTTTACCTCAGTGTGTGTTTCTAAACTCTGTTTTTGCTCTTGCTGAATCTCCAACACGAGATTCAGTGGCCGTTTGAAGCACCTCGTATGTTATCTGGTCAATGTCAGGCGCCCACGCAGACTCTTATGTAAGGATGTGCACTTTGTATTGCTTTATCTATTGGAAATGACACTAACGTGCCTTTTTGAACGATTTGGCACATTTGTTTTTTTTGCACCGAGGACGGTTTGGTGAAATCAATCACAGTTAACATTCAGCACAGCAACAACATCTGAATGGACAATAGTCAAATTATGAACAAATGTATGGTGAGGTTTTGGGGAATTTAAACATGTTTGCTTTGAAGTAACCACTCATTATATATATATATATGTAGAAATCAAAGGTCAGTGCTTCCCACTGGTTTCCGTTGATTGAGGAGATTGTGACGCTCTTTCTGATGGTTGAGCTCTTAGCAGTAAAATCTCTCTCTCTTTCTCTCTCTCTGTTTATCTTTGGCAGGAACTTTGTGTAGTTAAAAAATGTCTGATGAATTTCACAAAACTTGTCGAGAACTCATCCAGATAATATTTTAAAACCATTTTGAGCCATTTGAGCATTGGGATTTTTTTTTTTTTTCTTCATATTTTTATTTTAAATTATTACAATAATTCGTTTGGATGTTTTACCTATGTAAATATAATGTATATATTTTTTATATTTTGTAGTTTTTTGTTATTCTCAATGATTATTTTCATTTGAATTCTTATTACCAAAAAACCTATTAATTTCTAGTATTTAAACACCGCATTTGTATTCGTAGTTGCAGTGTTTTTTTTTGTAATGAGATTGCAAATGAAAATCATCATTGTGAATAATGGAAAATACAAAAACAACATACAGCTATTGCATATAAATAATTTGTTTATCAATTAAATTTTATAGTAAAAATATGGTCCTAAAAATTTTCATATTTCGCATGTGTTTTTTCGTATTCGTAATCCTAAAAATTCGTCGCACACTGAGTCCGATGCGTGTTAATTAATCCGTCGCAAAAAAAAAACGCAAAACGATACAAAATGTCTTCAAGCATTGAGGATGATTTTGTTGTCTTAAGAAAAAGAAGGATTGGGTTCGTCCAATCCTAAAATACGGAGAGGGATGAGCGGGATTATCACGTGAACTTCAGGATGTGTGACTCCGCTCGATGCTTCGCTAGCGATATTAGAGCGACGTGTTATAAAGCAGCTGTGAACTCAGTGTGCAAGGATCTGTATACAGTGCTTAGTGCTGCGAGATGAACTTCACAAGCCTGTACGGTGGCTCTGAACGGTCAAAACACCTCAAAATGTTTGCTACGGGTGCGAGAAACGCCAAAAATCGAACCCGATACTAATTTTTTTACGACGGGTGAAAATTTCGGAGAGTGTAAATGTGATTGACATAACGTGAGATCGTATTTATTTTTCAACGTGCGAACATTTCGGACGAAAATCGGTGTGCAATGACCTTAAATATGATTATTTTTCTCTTCTTTGATGATTATGATTTTATTTAAATTCTTATTGTATAGGTATTTATAAATATTTAAGCACCATAGTAGTGTTTATAAATGAAAATCGAGAAAATACAAAATACAAAACGAAGGTAGATCTAACTACTTTGTATAAATACATAATTTGATTATTAATATTTTTTTATGAAAAGAGAAGATACAGAAGATACATTTTATTCAGGTAAAATATAATTTCTTATTTCCCCGTGTTGATGGTTATGATTTTCATCAAAATTTACATTGCAAAAAAATAATCATAATCATATTTTGCCTTTTTGATGTACTTTGTATTATTATGATTATTATTATTATGTAATGAGATTTTAAATGAACATCATTGTGAATAATGTAAAATACAAAAACAACATACAGCTATTGCATATAAATAATTAGTTTATCAATATAATTTTATTGTAAAAATATGGTCCTAAAAAGTGTGATGCATTTTCTTCAGACTAAATATGATAATTTTTCTCTTCTTTGATGATTATGATTATTATTTAAATTCTTATTGTATAGGTATTTATAAATATTTTAGCACCATAGTAGTGTTTATAAATGAAAATCGAGAAAAAATACAAAAACTAAGGTAGATCAACTACTTTGTATAAATACATAATTTGATTATTAATATATTTTTTATGAAAAATTACTTAGTGGTCCGTAAAGTAAGATATATTTTCTTCAGGTAAAATATAATTTCTTCTTTCCCCGTGTTGATGGTTATGATTTTCATCTAAATTTACATTGCAAAAAAAATTATTATACATCATAATCATATTTTGCCTTTTTGATGTACTTTGTATTATTATGATATTATGTGTTTTTAAATGAAAATCATTATTGAGAATAACGGAAAATACAATAATAACAAATGCAACCATACATAATTATAAATACTAATCATTTTTAGTCCTGGTTTGCATTTTCTCTAGGCTAAAAATATGATTTATTATTTCTCTCTTATGATTTTATGAAATATTGACGGGTTTTGTGAGATTCATCTGCAAAAATATTCATGCATTTCCACGAACGACAGCCGAATAGTCTTTCATTCACTGTTGCAGATGTTTGTTATGATTCATAAATCTATGGTTTCATCTCATTTTAATTGAAAATTAATTAATTTTCTGACCAATAAGCTTGAATCTGTTCGCCGGCTTATTTTTGTTGATTTAATGTAGAGTTTAATATATTTAAAATATCATATTAACTTAAATATTTTCTTCTTTTTGTTGTTTGTACTTCATTTAATGCGAGTCATATTTTTGACGTCTTCAGACAATATCTGTGTTTATGAATATGTGATGCTTTTCTCGTCTTTTGTGCCAGTATCATCTCTGAAATGATTTTAATAACACTGTAAGATACACTCCAAACGGACCAAATCATGACTGCTTTATTAAATATTAAATAAAGCAGTTATGGTCCATTTCATTTCATGTATATTCGAATGTTGTTCTGAGAATCATATTTATTAATAATCTTACATGTGACCAACAAAGTAGATCAACCGTGATTTTATTTTTGTATATTCTTGTTGGAGAATTATGTATTTGTGCAATAACTTTAACCAGAATTAAAACCATCTATGACTTGATTTGAAAGAAAATGTCTTGTTTTATTAATATTTATAAATATTAATAAAGCACAAAGTAAGAAAAGTCTTGTTTTACCTCAAACAAAAAATGATAATGTGGTCAGAAATATCAACTTTATTCAAACGGAAAACAAGATTAATTTTAGCATCCAGTTGGAAAATATTTTGATTTTAATTTTTTTAAGTAAATATGTCTTGATTTAAACATCATAATGCAGTTATGTATAAATAAAAAATATATTTTTTAATATTTAAATTAAAATATAAATATTCAAATGCATAATTTGAATGGTATTTCACATTCTGGACCAAAATAATAAAAGAATCATAACTTAATAATTTTCTATTAAAACCATATTCATAGCTTTTCATTGAGTAAATGTAAAAAAATATATATATGTGTTTAAGTTTTTAATGTTACTGTGTTATTATTAATTTAAAAATAGAAAAATGAAATTTTTAACTATGCATGAACCACAACAAAACACATATGACACAAAATTTCTATAAATTTTTGTCGATATTGATGTGAATTTTTATGCGAATATATCATTGCGTTAAATTTTTAAAAATAATTACTGTATGATGGAATTTAATTCTCATGACTGCTAAAACCGTCAAAATTTATAAAACCTACAAATTTATTTCTAACAAAAACATGCAAGTTTTCAAACATTATAATTAATATTATTTTCCTAAACTTTCACTTTCAGATGAAAAAGTTATGTTTTTCATCAATACAAGTAAATATTAATGTCTCTCAACACATTTTTGTGGCAGATCTGTAAAAAAGGCTAAATATATATCACAAATGTTTTTTGATTCTAATATTTTCTGCTCCATCGTCATAATCAGCATATGTTCTGACGCTGGTTTCTGATTGGTCGGGTTGTTGTGATTGGTCGTTCTGATTGGCTGTCGCTCAGGTAAGTAGGTTATAAAGCCCAGAGTCACACAAACATCTATAATACACCATCTGTCACATTAACGAGCATAAATCTCAAGATCATCATTACAAGTGTCTGATCTGTAACGAGGCTTAAACTTCTGCTAATTACACCATTCAAACATTTCAAAGTGCTTTGTTTTCTGCTTTCACGTTTAATTTAATATTTCATATTTTACTGGTCAAAATAGTTTTACATCAAATATCTTCAGCGCATCACAGATAAATGAACCGGACTAAATTATAGAGTAAATATTGTTCCATATCTCTTGTTTTCTAGGACAAATATGGAAACATTATTAAAATAGATGCAAAATAAGATTTAAAGTCTTGTTAAAACAAGAACAAATATGTCAGAAAAGCAAACTTTATTCAGAGAGAAGACAAGATTATTTTACGACCACACTTGAAAATATTGTTTTCTTGTTTTAAACAAAAACTCACTAAAGTTTTCAGAAAATACATATTTCCATAAAGTCTTAAATCATTTGAACTTTCACATTTAAAAAAAAGTGGGAAAAAAAATCTTCCTCAGTATTTTTGTCTTATTTTACAAACAATCATAAATGAAGAAACATTTACATGAGAAGAATGTAACATTTTTTTTTTTATAAAATCAAGACTTAATATCTTAAATAATTTTTAATCTTAAGTAAATGTATCTTGCTTTAAATTTTTTATATTTTTACTAGAAAAAAGACAAAAATACTAAATTTACCTCCTTTTAATTCATAAAAAAATTGAGAAATTCTTTGAGAATTCAAATTATGAATATGCACCACACCAAAAATGATTTGTAGTATGGTCAATATTCATGAGACGTTTATTTGAATGAAATTCATACAAACATATAATCTGACGATAACTGGATTGGAATGAATGGAATATGAATTATGAATTTAAAGTTCATAATTCATAATACACATCTTCCGAACGAGACTGGATCAGAACACGTGATCCAAAGAGTAAAATAACACGCACTTAACCCCGGTGAAGAACAAGTGCACTTACATAAAGTGCTCTATTCATGCACTAATTTTGTACTTCATTAAGTGTACACAGTGTTCTGGTGAATGAACGATGGTTCAAGTGGTAACTAAACACATATTTAAAACAAAAATTGTATGTTAAAAATGCATTTTAGTTAATATTAATGGCGTCTCAAAACAATACAGTACACTTAGATGATCTTAAGAAGTACTAAAAAGTCATTTTTAGTATATTAAGTACAAATTCAGTGCACTTTATGGAAGTGCACTTGTTCACCTGGGAATCGAATTTTTTTTCAAAATGTTGCTTTGTTATTAAACACACATTGAAGTGTTGATCCAAAAGAACGCATGAAGCTGGAATAAAAGAAAGCTCTAGACATGATGCATGTTTAGATATTAATATAACAGTGTTTTGAAGGCCACGGAGGTTTTGTGAAAGCTTGTTGATTTTGAGCCAGATATGTGATTAATTATTTGGATGTATTTGTATGTTAAAAGTTCATATTCATGGCGTCTCAAAATAGCACAGTTAAGTAGACGTATATGAGCTTAAGTACTAAAAGATCATTTTACAAAATGCAGGCAAATAAGTTATGAAGGCGTTTGTCCCATATTTTCAATAACGCATCCGCTGCATTGTGCTTTATGGTTAAAGGAAATATCGGTAAATCTCACGTTTCTTTTCTCATAGTGCACTATATGAGGTGTATTTAATCTTCTCTCTGTTTCTGTAGCTCAGTTCTGGGGTTCGAGTCTCAGTATGTTTCATTACTCACTCCAGGCCAGACTCACTGGATAGAAAACTCAAATCAGTTTCTGGAGTTTCACATTCATTCATGTCCTAAACGAGCATCAACATCTCTCATCAAACCAGAGTCATCTCAGAGAACACAGGATCATTTACAAGATTTAGGCCTGTCTCCAGAATCACCCCAAGATGGTTGACTTGATTTGTAGTGCTTTAGCTCCTAGAGTCAAGGTATGCATTCACCTTGAGAACTTCATCTTTGTTTACAAACTTAAGTTTTCTCCTTGTTTAGCTGAAGAAAGTTCTGACACATCCAAATGTTAATGTCTTCAGATTTATGAATACAAATACGAACGATGAATTCTTGGGTCTTTGTTAACTCTTACCCTGTATGTCGTCGCCGAGGCTCCAGTCCACCTGCTGTCCTGCTCGGGTGTACTGATGGTTTCCATGGTAACCTCCAAAAGACTCTTCATCGCCTTGGTAACCTATAAAAAACGTATTTACCTTGGTAACCTATCAACGATTCTAAATCACCTTAGTAACCTTAAAACTATTAATCACCGTGGTAACCTGCGAAAGATTCTTGATCACATTGGTAACCTATAAGACACTTGAATACCTTGGTAACCTATCAAACATTCTCAGTCACCTTGGTAACCCACAAATGAATCTTAATCACCTTAGTAACCTATAAAACACTTAATTACCTTGGTAACCAAATATTTTAAATCATGGTAACCCCTAAAAACTCAAAATGGCCTTAGTAACCCATAAAACACTTGATTACCTTGGTAACAGGTCAAAAACGCTCAATCACCATGGTAACCCATCAAAGATTATATATAAATCACCATGGTAACCTATCAAAGATTCTAAATCACCACGGTAACCCGTCAAAGATTCTAAATCGCCACGGTAACCCATCAAAGATTCTAAATCGACACGGTAACCCGTCAAAGATTCTAAATCCCCATGGTAACCTGTCAAAGATTCTAAATCCCCATGGTAACCTGTCAAAGATTCTAAATCCCCATGGTAACCTGTCAAAGATTCTAAATCGCCACGGTAACCCGTCAAAGATTCTAAACCCCCATGGTAACCTGTCAAACATTGGTAGCCCATACCGTGGCAGCAGCAGGACTCGTCGGTGACGGAGCTGATGGAGGACTCCTCTCTGAAGCAGCTGTGCAGTCGAGCAGCACTGGAGGAGCGGACGGAGCTCGTGCTGTAACGACACGCCATGATGCAGGACAAGACCGCTCTCGCTCCCTGCTAACATATAGAGAGCTGCTGCACTGCATTGTGGGATATCTGGCCTCTCGGACCGCTCCATAAAAGGTCGAGCTCCTGGAATCCACTCCTGGAGTAACGGTCCGAGAGATAAGACACGGAAAACTTCTCCAAACGAGCGGGACACTCAGATAAACTACTGACAATACACAACACAACTATCACAATATGGGAAAACCCAGCCAGTGTTTAAGTGATAATAAGGATTATTATCTATTAAGTTAATAGAGGATTTATTGATGTATCAGATTTGTGTTTGTTTGGTCATACTGTACACTGACTGATAAATGATACTTGTGGTTAAGTTACAAATAATTATGTATTTATTTAATTGTTTTACTTGACAAGTATTAGCATATATAGATAGCATTATTTTATTTAACCCTCCCCCAAAAAAACACTTTGATATTAAAATAACTAGTCAAGCAATCAAATATTCATAAGAAAAACTAAATGAAAGGTGTGCAGTGCAGTATGCTCACTATCGAGGGACTGAAGAGTGTCTAATTAAGCGCTGAATGAGAGATTTCAGTCCACAGAGAGAGAGTCATTTCCAGAACACACACCTGCAGAGACCCGTGAACGCATGTAATTAAGAGACAAACGCATGTTTAACACACACTCACTCACTCACTCACACACACACTCTCTCTCTCACACTCACACACACACACACACACAATGACGTCTTGACTGCTGATTTTAGAGAGGAGGTCAATATTTGTCTATTTATAGACACTTAACCTCATGTCACACACACACACACACACACTCAATGTCGTCTCTGGCCCCGGGAAAGTGTCCACAGAAGGACGCCAGTCCAGCGACACGATTGGATGGTTAAACGTGCATCACAACGGGCAGCATCCAGCCAATCAGTGACAGACAACTTAAGGCTCTTTTTATAGCGTTGAACCTTAAAAAAGAGCTCATCTTCACAGACAGAGTGAAAAAGAGTTGAGATAAGGGGCAATGACAAGGAGAAATAGTGAGATTGAAAGTAAAATGCTGAGAAAACAGGACAAAACCATGCAGTTACACACACACATTTACAGTATCTCAGAACTGTAGAAATGACACTTTGCTACAATGTTAAGTAGTGAGTGTACAGCTTGTATAACAGTGTAAATTTGCTGTCCCCTTCCACTCCTCCATGAGGACATCACGGAGCTGGTAGATGTTAGAGACCTTGCGTTCCTCCACCTTCTGTTTGAGGATGCCCCACAGATGCTCAATAGGGTTTAGGTCTGGAGACATGCTTGGCCAGTCCATCACCTTTACCCTCAGCTTCTTTAGCAACCATTTCCAACATGATAACGACCACTGCCTTGCAGCCCAGTCTCCGAAGGGGGATCATGCTCTGCTCCAGTATGTCACAGTACATGTTGGCATTCAACCTCTGAATATGATGCTGAGCACATGCACTCAACTTCTTTGGTCGACCATGGCGAGGCCTGTTCGGAGTGGAACCTGTCCTGTTAAACCGCTGTATGGTCTTGGCCTCCGTGCTGCAGCTCAGGTTCAGGGTCTTGGCAATCTTCTTGTAGCCTACGCCATCTTTATGTAGAGCAACCATTCTTTTTTTCAGATCCTCAGAGAGTTCTTTGCCATGAGGTCCCATGTTGAACTTCCAGTGACCAGTATGAGAGATTGAGAGCGATAACACCAAATTTAACACACCTGCTCCCCATTCACACCTGAGACCTTGTTACCCTAACGAGTCACATGACACTGGGGAGAGGAAATGGCTAATTGGGCTCAA
>CM050417.1:112500-120000 GCA_027564155.1 Gymnocypris eckloni scoliostomus
GAGTGGGTGGAGTCCAAATGCAAATCAACAGGTGGAGTCCAACTGTAAATAAGGGGGTGGAGTCCGAATTTAAATAAGGGGGTGGAGTCCAAATGCAAATCAACAGGTGGAGTCCAAATGCAAATCAACAGGTGGAGTCCGAATGTAAATGAGTGGGTGGAGTCCAAATGCAAATCAACAGGTGGAGTCCGAACGTAAATAAGGGGTGGAGTCCGAATTTAAATAAGGGGGTGGAGTCCAAATGCAAATCAACAGGTGGAGTCCAAATGCAAATCAACAGGTGGAGTCCGAATGTAAATAAGTGGGTGGAGTCCAAATGCAAATCAACAGGTGGAGTCCGAACGTAAATAAGGGGGTGGAGTCCGAATTTAAATAAGGGGGTGGAGTCCAAATGCAAATCAACAGGTGGAGTCCAAATGCAAATCAACAGGTGGAGTCCGAATGTAAATGAGTGTGTGGAGTCCAAATGCAAATCAACAGGTAGAGTCCAACTGTAAATAAGGGGGTGGAGTCCAAATGCAAATCAACAGGTGGAGTCCGAACGTAAATAAGGGGTGGAGTCCGAATGTAAATGAGTGTGTGGAGTCCAAATGCAAATCAACAGGTGGAGTCCGAATGTAAATAAGTGGGTGGAGTTCGATTGCAAATCAACAGATGGAGTCCGAATGTAAATAAGTGGGTGGAGTCCAAATGCAAATCAACAGGTGGAGTCCGAATATAAATAAGTGGGCGGAGCCGAATGCAAATCAACAGGTGGAGTCCGAATATAAATAAGTGGGTGGAGTCCAAATTGCAAATCAACAGGTGGAGTCCAAATGTAAATAAGTGGGTGGAGTCCGATTGCAAATTAATGGGTGGAGTCTGAAAGAAACGTGCACTGTTCACTGTTCTTCTCCCTCTTCTTCCTCTCATCTTCCTCGTCGAGCGAGACGACGCCGGAGGAAGTCACATCCGACACCTTCCGCCGTGTGGAATATTCCGGCGGGAGGCAGACTCCACCCCCGCAGTCCTTACAAGGCGTGTCCTCGTCTTCAAACGTCTCAGAGAACGTTTCCAAGCAGCAGGGGGAGTGGCCTCGTCTGTGCCCCGCCCTGTGTAGGCGGGCTAACAGGAGCTCCTCCCCTCCCTGAAGAGCACTGAGGATCTTGGCGGTGAGGTCCGTGTGACGCCCGAGATCCCGAAGCAACGGGTGTCTCTCGTCCAAACTGCACATGCTGGAGCAGAGCGTGTCCGACGGCGACCCCGGCGACCCCACGGGAGGTGAAAGGTCAGCGCCCACGCCGCTCTCCGCCTCACACAGGCCACGCCCCCGCAGGTGAGCCTGACACACCTGAGTGTGCAGCAGATCCCGCAGGTAATGAGGGTACGAGGACAGATCTGAGAGGAGACCACAGCAACAAATCATTACTTCAATCAAACAAGTTTAGTATTTTTACTGGAAAACAAGATTAATTTACAAGAGAAGCACATTGTGAGAATCTTATTGCGAGCATGTTTTTTCCTCACCCAACGGTCAAATCTTTTTTCTTTTTTGTTTTAACCTCATTAAAAAAATTATAGTTAGGCTTAAATAAATGTAATCTAAGACATAATACAGCAAAAAAATAAAATAAACAAAAAGTATACATGAATACAACAGGAAAAATAATATATCTGCCAAATATGCTTACAAAATGTATATAACAATTTAAAAAGTTAAAATATAAAAACTATAGATGCGTGTGTGAGTGTAATTTTATTTTTAATATTTTCTTGGTTTTTACTTAACTTTTTATTCATTTATCTGTTCATTCATTCCCTTATTTATACATTATTATAAATAACTTTTATAAACGTAATGTATAAGTTACACACACATACACATATATATATATATATATAATTATTGATAATATAATTACTGTTATTAATTGTATGCGTATGCACACACACATATATAAAATAAATAGTAATAATAAATGTACTAACATGAATAAATGTATAAAAAGTAAACAACAAGAAAATACATAAGTTATCTAAAATTAGTAGATATTTATATAATGTATTTAGTATAGATGTAATATATAATTGGCATACACTATTTATGTTGCATGGTGTTATTTCAATAGAACGTAACATGCCAGTCCCTTCAGTGTTATATATTAAAGATCAAATCTGTCCTGATCGTCTGTAAAACAGCGTTTGGTCTTTAACGGTTCATTAGCGCGTCATAACACGTCTGATTAAAACCGTGTAAACCTGCAAACTCGAGCGGAGCATCTTCATTCCCTTCACTCTGCAGCGGCAGAACACATTAAACTTGCAGGAGAAATGAATGCTGGGATATCAAATAGCGGCGGAACGAGAGAGCGAGAGGTGTTTTCTGAATGAAAGTAGGGCACTAGGACAGTGTTTAGTGTGATGGGGAGAGAAAACTACAAATAGATGAAAGGACGGAAGAACGAATGAAAATACAGAAGATGCAACTATATCTGTGCTGACAAGAATAAGCTGTAATGCATACAAATAATTTATACTATTATAATTATACATGTATATTATGATTTATTATAACATAATAAATAATATTATTTAAATAATTTAATGCGAGACGGCTAAATAAATGCAAAGCACATACTAGACCTGTGCCAGTATTCGGTAATGCGATAAGTCACGATAATGAATATGCACTTCAAAATACCGTGAATGACTTGTTTTTTTAATGCATTAAGAATATTTTTCTCATCAGAACGCACAACATCGCTGTATGCTGCATGCTCTCATGTAAACACGGCGGAAGCACATTCACTCTCGGACAGCAGATGGCGCTGATGGAGCAGCAGAAATACAGCGTTACCCTGGAAACCCGTAAACAAAGCAGCTGATACTTTCTGAAACATCTAAATTATTTAAACAGCCATTCAGCTTTTGTGTTCACTCTAATGTTAAATCGCAGCACTGAATATTTAAACACTTAATGGGCCTTTTTCACATGTCCGGGTTTCTCAGCAGCGGAAGTCGTCATAGTCGGGTTAACGTGAAGAGCAGTGAATGAGAGAGTACCACAGATATATTTTTGGCATTCCCATTTGCTCAAATAGCTAAATAAAAACTCTACGATAGTGTTTTCATGACTTTCAATAAAAGGAAAAAAATGAGAAAGACTGATAATGACAGTCAGAAGAGCAAACGATGTCAAATTGACCGTCCCTCCGATATGTGCTGTATTTTACCGTCTCTCCGATATCTGCTGTATTTTACCGTCCCTCCGATATGTGCTGTATTTTACCGTCCCTCCGATATGTGCTGTATTTTACCATCCCTCCGATATGTGCTGTATTTTACCGTCCCTCCGATATGTGCTGTATTTTACCGTCCCTCCGATATGTGCTGTATTTTACCGTCCTCCGATATGTGCTGTATTTTACCGTCTCTCCGATATCTGCTGTATTTTACCGTCCCTCCGATATGTGCTGTATTTTACCGTCCCTCCGATATGTGCTGTATTTTACCGTCCCTCCGATATGTGCTGTATTTTACCGTCCCTCCGATATGTGCTGTATTTTACCGTCCCTCCGATATGTGCTGTATTTTACCGTCCCTCCGATATGTGCTGTATTTTACCGTCCCTCCGATATGTGCTGTATTTTACCGTCTCTCCGATATGTGCTGTATTTTACCGTCCCTCCGATATGTGCTGTATTTTACCGTCCCTCCGATATGTGCTGTATTAGAATCAGTCGCATTAGCGTAAACAATTTTGTAATTTGATGCAAAGGTAATATAATACAAAGAATAGTGTTATAAATGTACATACATTTAAAAAACAAATATAAATATGAAAAACTTGAGGTTTTACGATGCTGATGACCGTTAAACGCGTCATCACAGTCTGGTGAAAAGGGTCCATAAGCTATTTACATTTTAATATGCAATATGCCCTAGATTTTGTTTGGAAATGCGTCTATTCTTTATTGTTCGGTCACACGTTAAATTAAGGCTATTAGTTAATTCATTAGTTAATCTGCCAATTAAATTCTTCTGAACAATCATTAATCAAAAGTTAATTCCAATATTTAATATCACATTCTTAAAATCAAAAGTTGTAAATTTTATTTAATGAACCCGAATGAACATGAACTAACACAGTTGTATTTATTTAAACAAAGATTAATAAATTCTGTAGCAAATTTAGCTCATTATTAATAATTTAAGAGAAAAGTTATAAACCTGTTATACTGTATTATGACCACTTTTTTCAACTAAATGTCAATATCGTGATAATACCATAATAAAAGCATTAGCATGAAAAGTTTATACTGTTTAATACACACAGTATACTGACACACAACAACAACAACACTTAACACCTTAATTACCAAGACACATGAATAATGATTAAAGTACATGCGACAATACAAATCACTACATCCATTAATAATATTGAAATAAATAGCAACTTGGTGCATCATTAAAGAACTTAAGTCCACTAAGTGTGTGCGAGAGTGTGCGAGCGAGGGCGAGAGTGTGCGAGAGTGAGAGTGAGCGTGCGAGTGTGAGAGTGAGCATGAGCGAGAGTGTGCGACAGCGAGAGTGAGCGAGTGTGCGAGAGCGAGTGTGAGAGAGAGCGAGCGAGAGTGTGCGACAGCGAGTGAGCGAGAGTGTGCGAGAGCGAGAGTGTGAGAGAGAGCGAGCGAGAGTGTGCGACAGCGAGAGTGAGCGAGAGTGAGCGTGCGAGCGTGTGCGGCAGCGAGTGAGCGAGAGCGAGTGTGCGAAAGCGAGAGTGAGAGAGCGAGCGAGAGTGTGCGAGAGTGAGCGAGAGAGCGAGAGAGTGCGCGTACCTGTGCTCTGTGTAACGGGCTCATTCACAGGTAGAAAATCTTCATCATAAGAATCATCATTAGACTCGTCACCGTCCACTGAAGACCAGGCGCGAAGCTTTGCCTCTGCGATGGCAAACTGCTCTGCCACTCCTGATTAAAACATAAAACACAATAATGATATTACCCACTTCACACAACATATCTACAAGAGATTTACTCTCGATCACACACTGCAATTATTGATCAAATGCAGCAGAGGGTGTGCGTTGCCGTGGATACAGGATGACGGAGTTCTTATTGGCTGCAGCATAGAGGCCATGTTTGACTGACAGGTCATTTGAAACAATACATTACCTAGATATGCAATAACGACTGCATCTGAAAGACCTGACTGACCTGTATTAAACCAGCAGGGACCAGTATAGAAATGAGCAATTCATGAATTAAATTTTTTTTTTTAAAGGAATAAACAATTAGGGTGCAAAACCCTTCCTTGAGTATTAAAACCCTTCCTCCATCTGTCATTGGTCAGTCAAACAAATAGTCCCGCCCCCAAACTCACATCATTAGTTGTTTGAGGAGCCTGACTGAAACAGATCAATGTTTTGAATATAGTTTGAGTCTCTCTCTCGGCATCTTTGCTTGCATTAATTCATAGATTCATCCTTCCATTCATCTTTTACCCTTTGCTGAGGGCTTGGTCAGCAAACACTCACACAGCCAGTTTTGGCAAATTTCCCAGAGTTTGATTTTATCCATAGAGTCATCGAAGGTGTGTTTCCTCGGGACGGACAGTACACACACGTTCACAAGGACATTCACAAACCTCAGCTGTAAGTGAACAGTCCTCACACACACACACAAAATGACATAAATACTTAGTCACTGTATGAAAAGTACAATCCTACGACGACATTGAGCGCACACACACACACACACACACACACACACCTCATAAATCGTCGTATCGTTGCAGGAAAAACGCTTCGTCACACCAAGAGCAACAGAAAGTAGAGGACAGACGGGGCTCTTGGGAAAGGTCAGAGGTACATAAACCAATAATGTGTTCCTCTGTGGCTCAGTGGTAGAGCATTGCGTCAGTAGTGCAAAAGGTTGTGGGTTCGATTCCCAGGGAACACATGTACTAATGAAAATGTATAACCTGAATGTAATTGTAAGTCGCTTTGGATAAAAGCGTCTGCTAAATGCATAAATGCATAAATGTAACTCATGAGCTCGATCGTTAGTCCGATTACTCATTCAAGAATAAGTTCTCCATCAATCAGACTGGGTTGTGTGGTTGGTCAATGCAATGCTTTCTTTTTCATCAATAACGTTTATACTTTTGAAAGATGATTTTATCCAATAATTAATCATTTAAGAAATTAATTTGATCCGGTCATGCATTCCCTGGGAGTCGAACCATGACTTTGGTGCCGTGCTTTAAGTTTGAAGCATAACACTTTAATATGAAAAATAAATAAAATGCAGTAAAACAAAGCAAAATAAATAATTTCAATAGATACAAAACTGCAAATTAAAAATTATAATAATAAATAAAATACAAAAAAAGCATGGATGGGAATAACTCACGAGCTCGATTTGCTAGTTACTTAAAAAAATACAATTTATAATAATAATAAAACATAAATAAAAAAAGCATGGATGGGAATAACTCACGAGCTCGATTTGCTAGTTACTTAAAAAATTAAATTTATTATGATAATAATAATAATAATAAAAACATAAATAAAAAAAAGCATGGATGGGAATAACTCACGAGCTCGATTTGCTAGTTACTTAAAAAAATTAAATTTATTATGATAATAATAATAATAATAAAAAATAAATTAAAAAAGCATGGATGGGAATAACTCACAAGCTCGATTTGCTAGTTACTTAAAAAAATTAAATTTATTATGATAATAATAATAATAATAAAAAATAAATTAAAAAAGCATGGATGGGAATAACTCACGAGCTCGATTTGCTAGTTACTTAAAAAAATTAAATTTATTATGATAATAATAATAATAATAAATAAAAATAAAAAGCATGGATGGGAATAACTCACGAGCTCGATTTGCTAGTTACTTAAAAAAAAAAAAAATAATAAAAATTTATTAAAAAGCATGGATGGGAATAACTCACGAGCTCGATTTGCTAGTTACTTAAAAAAATTAAATTTATTATGATAATAATAATAATAATAAAAAATAAATTAAAAAGCATGGATGGGAATAACTCACGAGCTCGATTTGCTAGTTACTTAAAAATTAAATTTATTATGATAATAATAATAATAATAAATAAAAATAAAAAGCATGGATGGGAATAACTCACGAGCTCGATTTGCTAGTTACTTAAAAAAAAAAAAAATAATAATAAAAATTTATTAAAAAGCATGGATGGGAATAACTCACGAGCTCGATTTGCTAGTTACTTAAAAAAAAATAACAAAAATAATAATAAAAAATTTATTAAAAAAGCATGGATGGGAATAACTCACGAGCTCGATTTGCTAGTTACTTAAAAAAATAAAATAAAAAAACATGGATGGGAATAACTCACGAGCTCGATTTGCTAGTTACTTAAAAAATTATAATAAAATAAAGCAAACCAACAACAACAAAAGAAAAGAAAAGTAAAAGCACACAGTACTGAAGTGATTAAATAAGGAGCGTCTCGGACCTGCAGC
>CM050417.1:125000-137500 GCA_027564155.1 Gymnocypris eckloni scoliostomus
AACTACACATCAAATCAGGACTCTTCTACTGTAACACACACACACACACACACACACACACACACACACACACACACACACACACACACACACACACACACACACACACACACACACACACACACACACACACACACACACACACACACACACACACACACAGAGCAGTGATACCGGCTCTCCGCTCGCTCCACACAGGAACAAAAGCTTCTCCATGGAGTCGGTCGTCAGAGACATGCCACGTCGCGCTCACACCGCGGTATTCCGCTGGAACGTGGAAGGAAACGAGCATTTCTATAGCAACCAGTCACCATGGAAGGATTTCTCCAAGGATACGGCGGGCTGGATGCTGATGACGTCACATGCAGCACGTTTGATCAGGGTTACTGTGGCCCTCTCTCTCTCATGAACACACACACACACCATCATTACACCCATCTCTCTCTCTCACATGAACACACACACACACCATCATGACACCAGTCTCTCTCTCTCTCACATGAACACACACACCATCATTCATGACACCTGTCTCTCTCTCTCTCTCTCATGAACACACACCATCATGACACCGTCTCTCTCTCTCTCTCTCATGAACACACACACACACCATCATGACTCTCTCTCTCTCATGAACACACACATACACCATCATTACACCCATCTCTCTCTCTCTCACTCACATGAACACACACCATCGTTCATGACACCTGTCTCTCTCTCTCTCTCTCATGAGACACACACCATCATGACACCTCTCTCTCTCTCTCTCTCATGAACACACACACACCATCATGACACCCATCTCTCTCTCTCTCTCTCTCTCTCATGAGACACACACCATCATGACACCCGTCTCTCTCTCTCTCTCTCATGAACACACACACACACACACACACACCAACACCTCTCTCTCTCTCTCTCTCACACACACACACACACCATCATGACACCGTCTCTCTCTCATGAACACACACACACCATCATGACACGGTCTCTCTCTCTCTCTCTCATGAACACACACACACACACACACACACACACACACACACACCATCATTACACCGTCTCTCTCTCTCTCTCATGAACACACACACATTATGACACCTGTGTCTCTCTCTCTCTCTCTCTCTCTCATGAACACACACCATCATTCATGACACCTGTCTCTCTCTCTCTCTCTCTCTCATGAACACACACCATCATTCATGACACCTGTCTCTCTCTCATGAACACACACACACACCATTATGACACCTGTCTCTCTCTCTCTCTCGTGAACACACACACACACACACACACACACACCATTATGACACCTCTCTCTCTCTCTCTCTCTCATGAACACACACACACACACCATCATGACACCTGTCTCTCTCTCTCTCTCGTGAACACACACACACACACCATTATGACACCCTCTCTCATCCGTCTGTGTTGCAGCATCACTGTGCAGTGTTTATGTACTGTACTATTTATATTACTACTTCTTTATAACAGTGGCAGCCTTATTTTTGTATCAGAGTTTGTTATATATATATATATATATAAACATTTTTACTTTACTTTATTTAAAGATTTAGTCATTTTGTTGTGCATTTTTGCCATATTTTTTATAATAATTTTTCAGTTGGAGTTATTTTAGTACATCACAATAAACTAAATGAAAACGAAAGCAGTTTCTTTGGCAACTAGCTGAAATAAAATCAGTTTAAGTGTCATTTTTTATTTCAGTTAATGTTTATTTTAAGTAATATTTTATGGTTTTAGTTATAGTTTTAGTTAACAGTAATAGTAGGTCTGATAAGAACAGACAATATTAAAAATAACACCAAATGCACATAATTAATAACAAACATTTATAATTAAATAAATTAGTTTAAATAAAAATAAATATAAAATATTTTAAATAATTGAATACATAAATGTATAGTTAGCTATTTATATTTATTTTGTACATATATTTACATAAACGCATGCTTTATGTATAATAAATTAAACTTAGTGTAATAAATGTAAACTACCGTATATTAAATATAAGTGACATTAAAATTAAATATGATTAATATATTTAGCACTTTTTTATTATTAATAATTTAAAATTATAAAAGTATAAATTAATATTTTTGGAAACATTGACATTAATTGCATCAATTTAAAACAACGCCTACACAATAGAGAAAGCTCTGATAGAAATATCAACAAACATGAATTGGTGCATAACTTAATGCATGGAACCAATTTAACATTTGGATTGAGTTGATATTTTCCAAACTTAAGTCAATGAGTGTCAATAATCACAAAACTGAAATTCATAAGATTATGAGCTGCATAAACCTGACTTTTTCCACCAGATCAGACAAAAAACCCAGAAAAGCAGATCAGTGTCAGTCAAATAAAAACTCAAACCGGGTCTAAACAGAAAAGTGTTGCACGCTGAAAGCCGTGGATTTACTCCGCTGTTAAATGACCTGAAATCACATTAAGAACTAATTACTCAGAATGACTCATGAATGATTAGAAAACTAACTAGTGAACATTTAATGAAACCCTAGTCTAGTGCAATTGGCCCACTAACGACTTGGATGATCGGGTTAATTAGGTCATTATCAAGCCGAGAAAACCATTTTCTGCTCCAAACGCAGAGTTTGAAACTCCTAATCATCTCCGATCTGACAGAAGCAGCATTTCTCTTTCTTCAGGCCACAAGCGACGTGCCGTTATATGAACGCAGGCTTCCTCGACCGCTAACCATATAATGATGATGACAGAAATAGCTCGTTAACAGAAGCAGGATCCGTGGCCCACTTTCTAACAATACAGGGTTTCTGCAGAGTTTAGAAATCAAATAAATTAACAATTAATACCGAATGCCGTTACAGAACAAAGCCATATCATCCCAAATTAAATCAAGTATCTCAAACGCTTTGACTTAGACTGAAGTACATTCGGCAGCAAGCTTGGTTTAAATACTAAAGATGCGTTTTATCTCATATATGACATTGGTTTCTGTTCTCATGCATCTATACACACAAGTAGAAATTCGTTAATATTGATTTTACTTATATACGATAATGCGTTTCTGAAGAAATGCATTAAATATAGATTTGATTAGTATTGCTACAATAATGTATGCATGTTAAATAATGTCTTTAGTCTTTATTTCCTGCGACAGGGGCGACCCAGAGAGAAAATATAAAGGTTTGCATTGAATTAAATGCCAGATTTGAACCAAAATACCAATAACAAACAACCAGGGGAAAAATTTTTTTAATCATAATCAAGCCCAAAATACAATGGGACTCTTATTTTGAAATGTATGTGCTTTACTGCTTCAGCTGCTTATTCAAAAAGATGAAAAATATGGAAGCCAAAACACCAATATGAAAAAAAGATTTTATGCATATTAAGGGAGTTTTAAATACTAAACAAGCCCGAAATCGAACAGGACTCTTATTTTGAAATGTGCTTTACTGCTTCAGCTGCTTATTAAAAAAAAAGATGAAAAATACGGGAGCCAAAATACCAATATGAAAAAAAGATTTGACGCATATTAAGAGACTTTTAATACTAAAGCCCGAAATCGAACAGGACTCTTATTTTGAAAAGTATTTGCTTTACTGCTTCAGCTGCTTATTAAAAAAAGATGAAAAATATGGGAGCCAAAATACCAATATGAAAAAAGGTTTTATGCATAATGGACTTTTACTCAAAAAAAAAAACAAGCCTAAAATACAGACTCTTATTTTGAAATGGCTAAGCTTTGTTAGTTGATCAAAAAGTTGAGAGAAGTCTAAACAAAAATACCAATTTAACAAAAAAAGATTTTATGCATGATGACATGTAATCATAAACTAGTCCAGAATACACAAGGACTCTTATTTTGAAATGACTATGCTATGGCTACATGATTTGACTGAAACATTAAGACCTCTTAAAATATTTAAGGTTAATTTCATTATCCTATAAGACTTTAAATGTGATCAAATCAAATTTAAAGGGATAGTCTCTTGCACAGACTAATCGTTTCGCTTCATAAGACCTCAATATATCATCAGGAGCCATTGGTATTCATTATTTTGTGGCCTGTATATGCTTTGTTTGACTCTCGAAGTGACGGCAGCCATTGACTTGCATTATATGAATCACCAAAGACCACACTTTCAGCTAAAAAGCTTCTTTACTGATATACTCCGCACAAACCGGTTTCTTGATTTGAAACAATATCACATGCAGAAAAGATGAAATATATTTTTCTAGTTTCTAAAACTTTCATTTTGGAGAAAAAAAAAAATCTGGCTTTAAACTGGAAAGAAATAAAATAGTGCTGTCACATTCAAAATACAAGTTTGTTTACATTATGTGTGTGTACTGTATGTATACATATATAAAAATAGACACATCCATGTATATATTTAAGAAAAATATTTATGTTTATATTAAATATATACATGCAAATACATTATATAAAATATATGCACATGCATGTGTCTGCATTTACATATACATAATAAATAAACAGTACGCACACATATTATGTAAACAAGTTTTATTTTGAATGTGATCTCGACTGATATGGCCATTTCGCCCAGCCCTACCTGAGGGCGAGTAAATGAATAGCCAGTGTTTATTTTGGGTGAACTGTCCCTTTAAGAGTGTTTTAGGAGGCGCAGATACACCGTGAGAAGAGAGGAAGGGAAGCGCGAGTGTCGTTTCCGGATGCTGTGAAGTATAAATGGACCTGGAACAGATTGAGAGGAAACTTTGGCACGCTGAAAGCCGTGGGTTTACTCACTGTTAAATGACCTGAAATCACATTAAGAACTAATTACTCAGAATGACTCATGAATGATTAGAAAACTAACTAGTGAACATTAAATGAAACTCTAGTCTAGTGCAATTGGCCCACTAACGACTTGGATGATCGGGTTAATTAGGTCATTATCAAGCCGAGAAAACCATTTTCTGCTAAAACGCAGAGTCAGAAACTCCTAATCATCTCCGATCTGACAGAAGCAGCATTTCTCTTCTTCAGGCCACAAGCGACATGCCGTTATCGTCAAGAGGAACGCAGGCTTCCTCGACCGCTAACCATATAATGATGATGACAGAAATAGCTCGTTAACAGAAGCAGGATCCGTGGCCCACTTTCTAACAATACAGGGTTTCTGCAGAGTTTAGAAATCAAATGTAAGAGTTTAAGACTTGCACATAATTAATACCGAACGCCGTTACAGAACAAACCCATATCATCCCAAATTAAATCAAGTACATTCGGCAGCAAGCTTGGTTTAAATACTAAAGATGCGTTTTATCTCATATATGACATTGGTTTCTGTTCTCATGCATCAATACACACGAAGTAGAATTCGTCAATATTGATTTTACTTATACGATAATGCATTTCTGAAGAAATGCATTAAATATAGATTTGATTAGTATTGCTACAATAATGTATGCATGTTAAATAATGTCTTTAGTCTTTATTTCCTGCGACAGGGACGACCCAGAGAGAAAATATAAAGGTTTGCATTGAATTAAATGCCAGATTTGAACCAAAATACCAATAACAACCAGAATTATGAAAAAAAAAAATTATCATAATCAAGCCCAAAATACAATGGGACTCTTATTTTGAAGTTAATGTGCTTTACTGCTTATTAAAAAATATGAAAAATATGGGAGCCAAAATACCAATATGAAAAAAAGATTTTACGCATATTGAGGGAGTTTTAAATACTAAACAAGCCCGAAATCGAACAGGACTCTTATTTTGAAATATACGTGCTCTACTGCTTCAGCTGCTTATTAAAAAAGATGAAAAATATGGGAGCCAAAATGCCAATATGAAAAAAAGATTTGACGCATATTAAGAGACTTTTAATACTAAAGCCCGAAATCGAACAGGACTCTTATTCTGAAAAGTATTTGCTTTACTGCTTCAGCTGCTTATTAAAAAAAGATGAAAAATACCAATATGAAAAAAGGTTTTATGCATAATGGACTTTTACTCAAAAAAAAACAAGCCTAAAATACAGACTCTTATTTTGAAATGGCTAAACTTTGCTAGTTGATCAAAAAGTTGAGAGAAGTCTAAATAAAAATACCAATTTAACAAAAAAAGATTGTATGCATGACGACATGTAATCATAAACGAGTCCAGAATACACAAGGACTCTTATTTTGAAATGACTATGCTATGGCTACATGATTTGACTGAAACATTTACTTAAGACCTCTTAAAAAAATGAAGGTTAATTTCATTATCCTATAAGACTTTAAATGTGATCAAATCAAATTTAAAGGGATAGTCTCTTGCACAGACTAATCAAGCTGGCTTCATAAGACCTCAATATATCATCAGGAGCCATTGCTATTCATTATTTTGTGGCCTGTATATGCTTTGTTTGACTCTCGAAGTGACGGCAGCCATTGACTTGCATTATATGAATCACCAAAGACGACACTTTCAGCTAAAAAGCTTCTTTACTGATATACTTCGCACAAACCGGTTTCTTGATTTGAAACAATATCACATGCAGAAAAGATGAAATATATTTTTCTAGTTTCTAAAACTTTCATTTTGGAGAAAAAAAAAATCTGGCTTTAAACTGGAAAGAAATAAAATAGGTTGTCACATTCTAAAATACAAGTTTGTTTACATTATGTGTGTGTACTGTATGTATACATATATAAAAATAGACACATCCATGTATATATTTAAGAAAAATATTTATGTTTATATTAAATATATACATATATGCATGCAAATACATTATATAAAATATATGCACATGCATGTGTGTGCATTTACATATACATAATAAATACACAGTACGCACACATTATGTAAACAAGTTTTATTTTGAATGTGATCTCGACTGATATGGCCATATCGCCCAGCCCTACCTGAGGGTGAGTAAATGAATAGCCAGTGTTTATTTTTGGGTGAACTGTCCCTTTAAGAGTGTTTTAGGAGGCGCAGATACACCGTGAGAAGAGAGGAATGGAAGCGCGAGTGTCGTTTCCGGACGCTGTGAAGTAAAAATGGACCTGGAACAGATTGAGAGGAAACTTTGGCACCTTGAGGAAACGCTCCGAGGGCCCAAATGTCGTGCCCAGGCCGTGCGCCAAACTGGTCCGTGTGTTGCCCAAGAGCACCAGGTCAGAGCAGGAACTCCTCGGGCTCCAGTCCACTCGCAACCGGTCACCCGCCACTGTGGGGAAGAGAGGAGCGAGTCACTACTGCCCCCCGCTGCCCTGGAGACCAGGCCGCTACTGCCCCCCCCCCGCTGCCCTGGAGACCAGACCGCTACCGCCCCCCGCTGCCCCGGAGACCAGACCGCTACCGCCCCCCTGGAGACCAGAACGCTACCGCCCCCGCTGCCCCGAGACCAGACCGCCACCGCCCCCGCTGCCCCGAGACCAGACACACGCCCCCGCTGCCCCGGAGACCAGACCGCTACCGCCCCTGAGACCAGAACGCTACCGCCCCCGCTGCCCCGGAGACCAGACCGCTACTGCCCCTCTGCTGCCCCGGAGACCAGACCGCTACCGCCCCCCGCTGCCCCGGAGACCAGACCGCTACCGCCCCTGAGACCAGACCGCTACCGCCTGCTGCCCCGGAGACCAGACCGCCACTGCCCCGCTGCCCCGGAGACCAGACCGCCACGCCCCTGAGACCAGACCGCACACGCCTCGCTGCCCGGAGACCAGACCGCTACCGCCTGCTGCCCCGGAGACCAGACCGTTACCCCCGAGACCAGACCGCTACCGCCCGAGACCAGACCGCTACCGCCCCCGCTGCCCCGGAGATCAGACCGCCACCGCCCCGGAGACCAGACCGCTACCGCCCCCCCCCCGCATTCATTCATGAACACTACAGTGTTGAATACAGCGGTGTCGGTCATTTCTAAAGGAAATAACTACTATAGTGTTCAACAACAGGTTTAGAGACTCACCAAACAGGTCATATTTCATCCCATTATAAAGTAAGAAAAAATATTGTGCATGAGTTTTTTTTTTTTTATGCAGATAAATTTGCAGAACATATCGTAACAATGTTTTACACACACACACACACACACACACACACACACACAAATTCTTAATGCAAAATATAACTTGGAGTGGTCTTGAAGTGTGAGCTGATTGTGTTTCAGAGATCACAGCTCGGTTTCTGATAATGGAGAGAATATGATCTACAATAACAGCTTCAGCTGCTCTGCGGGAAATCAACCGGAGCGTTTAGTTCTAGTGGAGTGACCCACAAACACAGCACAGACTCTGTTCCTCTCTAAACCCCATCCATCCATCCGCTGGAGAGAGAGAGAGATACTCACCCAAGCGGACTCTGGATACGTTCACACTGCGAGCCAGTGCTCAATTCAGATTTGATCTATAGCAGCTCACATTGTTGTTTTAACATGTTCCTCTATAAAGAGCCTGGAGGGATTGCATGGATGGTGAAGGTGCTTCATCTCTCCATCAATAATAATAATAAACCAGCTTCATTATAAGAGCAGTGTTCTTCTTTAGATAAACGACAGCAGTTCTCCCTCCGGTCGCATGCCAAACCTTAACAGCACGTTTATCTGAGATTAACAGGCCTGAACGGCTCCGGTATCCGGACACATCATTAATAATTACAGCTCCAGATTAAATAAATCAGTCGGATGCATTTGTTCGGGACTCTCAGAGTGGAAAGACCTGGACAGTCATCAGGTCATGTATATGGTGTTTATACAAATATGGACACTTGACCTTGTTCCCTTTGAGAAAAATACGTCTCAGTAACGTCATTTTCAATTAAAAACGTCACATTACATTTAATTGCAATGAGATTTTAAACATATTTGGAATAAAATGCGGCCAAATGAATGCATATGTATTTGATCTGAAAGTAAACAGCATATATACATACATAGTTTAAGTATGTGATTCTCTCCAAAATGGGGCTATAGGGTGCACGAATTGTTGAATAAAGTCGTTATTTTTGTTTTCTTCCAGCACAAAAAGTATTCTCATAGAGTTATGGTTGAACCACTGATGTCACATTGATTATTTTAATTACATTGCTGTCTGTGGAGGGTCAGAGAGCTCTCGGATTTAATCAAACATATCTTCATTTGTGTTCAGAAGCTGAACGAAGGTCTTACGGGTTTGGAACGACACTTTATCCCTTTAAAGTGCATAACAGTGCGCTTTAGACTGAAGTCAGTAATGATGATCTTTGATCATATAAATGTTGCTGCGGTTTGAATAACTTCAGAAATGTAAGCTCATAGGATAATTAGTAACTTATAATGCTTTAATTAAATTGTGATCATGTTAAATACAACTACTACTTGACTAAAAAGTAGTGCTATCAAAAGATTAATGGATTCCAAAATAAAAGTTGGTTTACATAATGTGTGCGCGTGTGGCGTATATTTATTATGTATATATATATATAAATACACGCATACAGTAAATATTTTGACAATTTTTTACATCTATTTATGTAATATATAAAGATTTTTTTCTAAAATAGATGCATGCATGTAGGCCTACGCATAAAAACTTGTATTTTGCATGCCATTAATCCTTTGACCGCACTACTAAACATATATAATATAGATTACACTAACATTATGCTGCTTTTAGCCAGACCCTGGAGTTGGTTCACTCTCTCCGCTATAATGCAACCAAGTAAATAATCGAGAACCATTGATCTCACAAGCACAACACTACTGCTCTCTGTACACGCAGCACGACTGCATCGCCTCCAGCACGTACAAGCGTAACCCGAGCCGAGGATGCAGCATGTGATGCACGAGCGCTGAAGCAGGGTTAATGCAGATGCATGCAGAACAGAGTCCTGTCAGAGTCTCTGAAGCGTGCAGATCTGGCCTGATCGCTGAAACCGACGCATGCACTCGGCAGCGAGAGAAAGCCTGCAGTGTGTGCACATCTCCTTCAGAAGTGTGTGTGGGCTGCGGTCGGACTCGGGGTTCACACAGCAGCCTGCGGGGTTTCATGCTCGGAGGAAAACGGCGCGTGCGAGTCTCACCTCCTGGCGCTCTGGAGGCGGCGCAGCCCATGCTCCGGGTAATTAGGAGACCAAACCTAAAGCATGAACTGATCTGAGCCGCATGCATGCTAAGAGACGACAGAAGCGCGTGCGTAGTCTTCTCTTCATCTCTCTTCTCCCAAACAGTCCGTGTGCGCTAGTCTCACAGCTCCAGCACGCGCTTCTCACAAACACACGTGTATGGCAAGCCGCGTGCACTTATGCATTCTCAGAATTATTCAGTTTTTACTAGTTCAAATGTTCATTCTGGATATCAGGAATTAGATTTATACTAGTAGCAATGGCAATTTTTGATATCTTCAATAATTGTATTTTCACTAGTTAAACGTCACCATAGGCTGCCATTCATAATCAATAACTCTTACTAGTTGAAATACCAATTTCACATATCAGAAATACAGATTATTATTATTTTTTACAATTCTTACTAGTAAAAATGCCTATTCTTGATATCAGCAATTAAATGATTGATATCAGAAATGCATTTTCAGATATCAGAAATGAACTTTGTCACTATAGAGACAATAAAATCGTTGATATCAAGAATTTATATCCTGAGAATGAATAAAAGTCAAACCGGCTTGCCATACATACGGACTAAACCAGTGTTTCTCCCAAACCAAAAGAGCTTTAACGAGGTTTTACACACACATATATGGACTAAACCAAATTAAACTGATGATCTCAAACATGTAGAGACTAAACCATCAGTTCTAGAAACAAATGGGTTCAACGGCTGTTCGCCACAAATATAGACACTAAACCAGCGCTTCTCCAAATGCAAACGGATTAAACTAGTTATTTCAGATACACATGAACAAAACCAGCGCATCTCCCAAATACAAAGGGTTTTAACGGTTGTGTTCCACACATATATGGACTAAACTACAGCTCCTTGAACACAAATGCTCTAAAACTATTGTTCAGTCCAAATATAAATGGTATAAACTGGCTTTCTTCCATTTAAATATGGACTAAACCAACGGTTTTCCAGTTAAAACCCAATAAAACTAATGCTCTCTCGCCATCAGTTCTTCCAGATACAAATGGATTAAACTGTTGATCTCCAGACTAAACTACATTTCTGCAAACACACTAAAAAAAGTTGTTCACCACAAATATAGACACTAACCCAGCGCTTCTACCAAATACAAAGACTAGACTGTTGTTGGTGACGTTTATTCATACTAAACTGCTGTTCTTCAGACGCATGTGAACTAAACCAACCATTCTCCAATTAAAACGACGCTCTCAAACATATGAGCTTCTCCACATAAATATGGGCATATTTCTGCAAATGCAAAAACACTAAGCCACAGAATGCTTTTCTCAAACACAGACTAAACTACCATTTCTCTCAAATGCAAACGGACTAAACCCTTGTTCTTCCAGACATATATGGACTCAATACAAACATACAGACTAAACCAGACTAGAAACAAAACCAGCTTTTCTCCCAAGTGTGAAGACTACAGACGGTTGTTAAACTGCCTTTGTTACGGACACGTATGGATGGACTAAACAAGCGGTTCTCCGGTTAAAAACCAACCAAACTACTAAACAAACACCCTAAAATAGAGACTAACTGTTCTTTCAGAGTCAGACATGCATCTCAAACGGTGGGTTTTCCCAGACTACAAACACATACAGACTAAAACCTGCCGTTCTTTACAGACACAGACTAAAATCATTTTCTGTAACGGACTAAACTGCAGTTCTTCCAAAACACACATGACCCTGAAGCAGTCATACGCAGCACGGGTATATTTGTAGCAATAGCCAATACATTGTATGGGTCACAATTATACATTTTTATTTTATGCCAAAAATCCTTGTTCCATGAAGATATTTTGTACATGTCCTACCGTAAATATGTGACCCTCTCTGTGAAATCCAGGATAAAATCTCAATCTAATTATGAGAAAACAAGCATCAAACTTTGATCTCTACCATTAATTGCAATCTTTAACATGACCTTACTCAGTCAATATTAAAGATATAAAGGTGACATTCACAGAATGTTCTTTACCTTTTTTTGTAGAAAAAAAACAAAAATTGACTTTAGCTGGGTTTTCACACAGAGGGTCAAATATATATATCAAAACTTATTTTTTTATTAGTAATATGCATGGTTAAGGACTTCATTTGAACAACTTTAAAGATGATTTTCTCAATATTTAGATTTTTTTGCACCCTCAGATTCCAGATTTTCTAATATTGTCCGATCATAACAAACCATACATCAATGGAAATATTATTATTCAGCTTTCAGATGCTGTATAAATCTCAATTTAAAAAAATTGACCCATATGATTGTTTTTTTGATCCAGGGTCACGTACATCGGTTCTCCTGGATGTACCTACATATTAAATATAGCTACATATTAAACTGCAGTTATTCAGACGTGTGTAAAGCACACATTAA
>CM050417.1:140000-142500 GCA_027564155.1 Gymnocypris eckloni scoliostomus
AACACACATTTTCATCCAGTCTCAGATCCTGAAACTTTTGTTTATGAACCCTATACTTCGCAATGATCCAATGATTTTTTACGCGCGTCCGAAATCCGAACAAAACTTCTGCGCATGCGCAGCTGACCAATCGCCGCGTTAACAACCCAGAATAGTATTCCTGTATTAAATATTTCGTTTTCTCCTATGACGTAAGCTACATAAAATAGGCACGTTCGTACGTGAAGCGTAAACACACGCATAGCGGAACTGCGCATGCGCGAAGCCGATTTAGAAAGTAGAAGAATTCAATTATTTACATGCTTAATTGTTTTCTTATCGATCATCAGGTGTGCATATCCCCTTTCAATCTGGTAGTAGTTTAATTTGGATCTAGCTAAATCAGATCGTTTCAATCCAAGAGCATCAATGTAAACAGATTATTGGGTTGCATGTAAACCTGTACATTTAATCTGGTCACGAGCTCTAACCAGCTCCGTCAACCAGATCTCAATGCTTGATAGTCCAGCTGGTTAATCATCAATCTAAACCATTTCAAGCATGATCATTATCATCAATTACAGATTTAGATACTCAACAAATCATGTAAACACAATCTCCATCAGAAACCTATTTTAGCATCCATTTCCAGCCAGGTCACTCAAAAATCACTTTCGGAGAAAAGCAGTTAGTTAGTTTGTGGTGGGTTTTGTGTTCTTGCCTGAAATAGTCGATGTTAGCGAGTGGAAACCTGTTCATGCGTCATGAATGAAGTTTGGCTGATGGTCCGACACAGAAACCAATCCAGGAATCTGAGAGGCCAGTGACCGAGGGAAAGTTCTCGTTACAAACACACTCATGTGTCCGAGGACAGTCACAGACGGGACTTTCACATGTAGTGAATGGTCAGATTACTGTCCTGCGTGTCGTATCACATCACCGAAACACACGACAACAACACAACACATTTAGACCATTACAACTGAACACAGCACCACGCATGAATCTCAAAAACACGTCCAGCGCAGAAGAGAAATACCAAATAATCATGAATCTCAAAAACACGTCCAGCGCAGAAGAGAAATACCAAATAATCATGAATCTCAACCGGTCAAAAACACGTCCAGAAGAGAAATACCAAATAATCATGAATCTCAACCGGTCAAAAACACGTCCAGAAGAGAAATACCAAATAATCATCAATCTCAACCGGTCAAAAACACGTCCAGCGCAGAAGAGAAATACCAAATAATCATGAATCTCAAAAACACGTCCAGCACAGAAGAGAAATACCAAATAATCATGAATCTCAAAAACACGTCCAGCGCAGAAGAGAAATACCAAATAATCATGAATCTCAACCGGTCAAAAACACGTCCAGCACAGAAGAGAAATACCAAATAATCATCAATCTCAACCGGTCAAAAACACGTCCAGCACAGAAGAAGATACCAAATAATCATCAATCTCAAAACACGTCCAGGCACGAAGAAGAAATACCAAATAATCATCAATCTCAAAAACACGTCCAGAAGAGAAATACCAAATAATCATGAATCTCAACCGGTCAAAAACACGTCCAGCACAGAAGAGAAATACCAAATAATCTGATAAAAGACAACGAACATGATGGTTTTAGGCAGTAAGGGATTTGTATTATTATTATTTTGGCATTCTCACTATTGCATTATATAAAAATAATATTTTTTAATTTTTTTTGGCATTCTCACTATTGCATTATATAAAAATAATATTTTTATTATTTTTGGCATTCTCACAATTGCATTATATAAAAATTATATTTTTATTATTTTTGACATTCTCACTATTGCATTATATAAAATTGTAAAAAGCAATTAATTAAATATTTAATTAATTGCTTTTTACTATTTTTATATAATGCAATAGTGAGAATACCAATGCCCAAACAATATATATATATTATTTTAATTTTAATTAGAAAGCAATGCATGAAAACAATTATAATGTTCATATTTTTAGATATAAAAAAATATTTTAAGGTGCATTATGGTATAACTTTTGGTCACAAACAAAAATCAAAAACAATTACATTAATGATTAAAAAATAAATTATGAATATAATGAAAATGTAAGTCGAATGTGTTTAATTTTCTTAATGCAAAATATAATGCTGTTTCATATCCATTTGGTTTTAGGATAAAATAACACAGACCTGTTTTCACTCAAAACATGACTATATTTGTGAATATTTGAGTCCGCTTCTGCCGAGTCACAAGAGGGATTACTGTATGAAGAACACATATACTGCAGCAACATCTTCCCACTCTTGTGAGACACTCTTCGGATCATCACACGCTTGTATTCTCTTTGATGCGTTCTGCATGTTCTCTGTCTCTCTGGCCTGCGGTGTTACAGCGCCACCTGTGGGTCAACACCACCTCTTCATCTGAGCGAAACACAGCACGCTAACGTTAGACGCATCACAAATACACTGAGAGAGAGCTTGCTCATCATATCAAAGTATCGGAGAGACATTGAC
>CM050417.1:147500-162500 GCA_027564155.1 Gymnocypris eckloni scoliostomus
ATTTGGACATGCCCCTTTTCTAAACGACCCCGTTATAGCATTATTACGTTATTTTTTTTTATAATTATTGACCCAGAGAATCCAGAGAAATCTACTGCATTGTTTTTTTTTTCGAGATTGAGTGAAAAACTTGACTAGTGTGCAAAAGTAGCTTAAAAAAATATATTCTCGATTACTTAATAAACAAATTAACTGACAGCCGTGATTCTAGAGGCAAAGTTGTTCAGAATGAGAAGGTCTATCACATGATATGAATATTGTTTGTATAGTTGAAAACCGCACTATATACAGTAATTTAAGATTAAAACTGTGCATGCTTGTTTAGAATGACGTGTCACATGTGCTTTCCAAGTTGTGTGATGTTTTGAGTTTTGATTTAGGATTTATAGGCTTCTGGGTATATTTGGACATGCCCCTTTTCTAAACGACCCCGTTATAGCATTATTACATTTTTTTTTTTTATAATTATTGACCCAGAGAATCCAGAGAAATGTACTGCATTGGTTTTTTTTTCGAGATTGAGTGAAAAACTTGACTAGTGTGCAAAAGTAGCTTTAAAAATATATATATTCTCAATTATTTAATAAACAAATTGACTGACAGCAGTGATTCTAGAGACAAAGTTGTTCAGAATGAGGAGGTCTATCACATGATATGAATATTGTTTGTATAGTTGAAAAACCGCACTATATACAGTAATTTAAGTCTTTGAAAAATGCAATATTGCTCCTCAGTGGCCGATTTCTTTCAAATTTCTCACAGACCTTTAGGCCCATGAGTCAAACATGCCCACCGAGTTTCATTCAGATTGGCCTCCGTTAACCTTGTCTAATAGGTGCTCAAATTTCATTGGTGGCTATGTATTTTGAGATGCGCAAATGTCCTTATAGACACTTGTGGCACTTTGGACAAACACACTGCATACCAATTTTCATATCGATTGGACAAACGGTTGCGTAGTTATAGCCATTTTTATGTTTTTTTCCATCTTATAGCGCCAACAAGTGGCCAAGCTCTGCAATATTTCTCACGTGAGCTCGGATTGAGCTCTTACATAAGTGTTCTGAGTTTGATGAATACATCTCAGTCCGTTTAAAAGTTATAGCCGTTAATTAGTAAAAGTGGTCCCGCCCTTTCACCTTTTGGCGTGTGTGGTGAGAGCAGTCAAAGTTCAACTTATTGACTCTCCACCTGTACATGAACGGAAACTTACCCAGAATGCTGTTCCTCTGAAGCTCCTCTCCACCTGTAGCTGGGGTGGTGGTGGCGACAGTCAGAGTCTCCTCCTCATTGGTCAGCTCCAGTCCGCGGGCGACAGCGTCGTCAAGGGCAACCGCCTCATGCAGCGCCATGGATGCGCGACTGCTGTGGTGTCCCTGATCGATACGACCGCCTGTAAAAGAATACAAATCTGATCGATGAACATGTGAGACTTTAATCAGAGCTTATTTCATATGACAGTGACGATAAACTACGATTATTACACCTGGGCCTGTATTCATGAAAATTCTCAGTGCAAAGTATAGTGACATAATTTTAAGGAAATTCTTAGAAATGAATTCTTTGCTCTCTAGCTGGTGTGTGAGCGCATACACTTGATTGTCTCTATGACTCTCTCTCTCCTCCACCTGTAGCTGGTGTGTGGTGAGAGCATACACTTGATTGACTCTATGTCTCTCTCTCTCTCCACCTGTAGCTGGTGTGTGGTGAGCGCATACACTTGATTGGCTCTATGACTCTCTCTCTCCACCTGTAGCTGGTGTGTGGTGAGCATACACTTGATTGTCTCTATGACTCTCTCTCCTCTCCACCTGTAGCTGGTGTGTGGTGAGCGCATACACTTGATTGTCTCTATGTCTCTCTCCTCTCCACCTGTAGCTGGTGTGTGGTGAGCGCACTTGATTGGCTCTATGACTCTCTCTCCTCTCCACCTGTAGCTGGTGTGTGGTGAGCGACACTTGATTGTCTCTATGTCTCTCTCTCTCTCTCCACCTGTAGCTGGTGTGTGGTGAGAGCATACACTTGATTGTCTCTATGTCTCTCTCTCTCCACCTGTAGCTGGTGTGTGGTGAGCATACACTTGATTGGCTCTATGACTCTCTCTCTCCTCTCCACCTGTAGCTGGTGTGTGGTGAGAGCATACACTTGATTGTCTCTATGTCTCTCTCTCTCTCCACCTGTAGCTGGTGTGTGGTGAGAGCATACACTTGATTGGCTCTATGTCTCTCTCTCTCTCTCACCTGTAGCTGGTGTGTGGTGAGAGCATACACTTGATTGACTCTATGTCTCTCTCTCCTCCACCTGTAGCTGGTGTGTGGTGAGCATACACTTGATTGGCTCTATGTCTCTCTCTCCTCTCCACCTGTAGCTGGTGTGTGGTGAGAGCATACACACTTGATTGGCTCTATGACTCTCTCTCCTCTCCACCTGTAGCTGGTGTGTGGTGAGAGCATACACTTGATTGACTCTATGACTCTCTCTCTCCACCTGTAGCTGGTGTGTGGTGAGAGCATACACTTGATTGGCTCTATGTCTCTCTCTCTCCACCTGTAGCTGGTGTGTGGTGAGCGACACTTGATCGGCTCTATGACTCTCTCTCTCCTCTCCACCTGTAGCTGGTGTGTGGTGAGCATACACTTGATTGGCTCTATGTCTCTCTCTCCTCTTCATTCATTCATTCATTCATAGGAGCTTCCTGAGAGGATTCTTAGAAGCTTTAAGAATACAGGTCCTGGTTTATTAATAGACTTATTTTGATTAGTGGATGGATGGATGGACAAACTGATCAGCAATAATTGGTTTGTTTGTTGGTTGATGGATTGGTTGGTTGTCAAATGATTACCTTCGACCAGCAGGAAGAATCCTTTGGGATTTTTCTTTAGGATCTGGATGGCTTTCTCTGTGGTCTCTGAGATGGAGGGATCCATGCTGCGATCTCTCTCCACATCAAACCGAAGATCGCTCGGCTCAAACAGGGCTAGAGAGACAACATTTAACAAATCTTAATCAGGACCTTGAAACTCAACGCAGCATGAAGCAGGGTTATTATCGCTAACTAAACCTAAACCTAAAGATAGAGTTATTTTAATTGAAGTAAATAAAATATAAAACAATAAAAATAATACAAAATATTTTAATTGCAAGAGTTAGAGTTAGTTTTTTTTTTATTGAAATAAAGATTAAATAAAATAAATATTAAAATAAAAACTAAAAATAAAATAATTAAAACATTTTAATCACTAAGGTTAGAGTTAGGATTATTTTTATTGAAATAAAATACATAAAATAAATGCAATAATTGAAATATTATAAATAAACAAAAATACAATAAAATGATTAAAACATGTTAATTGTTAGGATTATTTTAATTGAAAAAGATTATATAAAATAAATATAATAAATATTAAAATAAAACTAAAAATAAAGTAAAATTATTAAAACATTTTAATCACTAAGGTTAGAGTTAGGATTATTTTTATTGAAATAATATACATAAAATAAATGTAATAATGTAAATATTAAAAAAAATTTAAATACAATAAAATAATTAAAAACACTTTAATTGTTAGGGTTGAAGTTAGGATTATTTTAATTGAAAAAGATTAAATAAAATATATACAAATAATTTAATAAATGTAATAAATATTAAAAATAAAATAATTTAAAACATTATAATTGTTAGATTAGAGTTAGGGTTATTTTAATTGAAATAAAGATTAAATAAATAAAATATAAAACACATTTTAATTGCAAGGGTTAGAGTTAGGGTTATTTTAATTTAAATAAGGATTAAATAAAATAAATATTAAAATTAAATAAAGTAAAATTACTAAAAACATTTTAATCACTAGGGGTAGAGTTAGGATTATTTTTTATTGAAATAAAGATTAAATAAAATGAATAAAATTAATTTAAGAATATTGTAAATATAAAAAATAAAAAAATACAATCAAATTATTAAAAACATTTAATTGTTAGGGTTGAAGCAAGGGTTATTTTAATAGAAAAAAGTAAAATAAATAAATGAAAATAAATGTAATAAATATGATGAATTTTAAAAATACATAAAAATCATTTAAAAAATGTATTGTTAGATTAGAGTTATCTTAATTGAAATAAAGATTAAATAAATAAAATATAAAACACATTTTAATTGCAAGGGTTAGAGTTAGGGTTATTTTAATTGAAATAAAGATTAATAAAATATATAAAGATAAAATTAATATTAGATTAAAAATGTAAACTAAAGTATGTATAATTTACTAATTGGAAATAAACAAACTGAACTAAAAGTAAAATAAGAATATTTTTAAATAACCTAAATAATATATATTTTTAAAAGACAAAAGCACAAAACAAAATGACTAAAAATTCAAATATAAAAGTTTTAATATTAATAAAAACTATCGTACATGAATCCTACAAATAGCACGTGTATGAAGCTCGTTGCTCTGGTTCAGAAACTCAAACGTGTTTTTATCTGAATGAAAGTCTCTCACCCATCAGATAATCCGTCTTTTCAGGGTCCACGGCGTCAAAGTCCGTCTTATTCCACACGTATCTCGCAACCTACACATTTATGAGTGTATTATATGTGAAGATGATGCTGAAATATGTTTTCTGCCTTCATTAAGATATCAAAATATTGACTTTCTTAACTCATGTTCCTGGTCTCACGGTGAATGTTTCACCAGTGCATGTTATTCTAAAGAAAATACATGTTTCTCTTCACGATTCGTCATTAAATGCAGTCATTTTCTCCACTTCTGAAACATTTTCACCCCCGATTAAAGTCCCGCTTTCTGTGTTTCTTTCTGGCTAAATGTAAAGGAAATATTTTTCCAGATGCTCTACCTTTCCCTCCTTCATGCTCAGCCACTCATTTATGAGGTTTCTGTTGTCTTTTCTCTGTCCTTGTGCGCTCAGATCTGCGGGATACTCCGGATCGGGAAACCCTTTAGGCGTCATGTACTTCCGACCTCCTCCGATGATCACCTGCACACAAACTCATCTGTTCGCTCTCGAGTTCATCAGGTAAACCAACACTGAGTGTTAATGATACAAGCCCTGTTCACAGATCACACTCTACACCGAGATCAGGATGAGTTTGTTTCTTCATCAGGTTTGGAGAAATGTGTCTCAGCAATGGATGTGAATGGGTGCCGTCAGAATGAGAGTCTGATAAAAACATCACAATAATCCACAGCACTCAGTTATCATCTGGAGAAGACAAAAGATGAAACAAGCCCAGCATTAAGATGTTTTTAACTAAAATACATAGAGTTCATAATCAATAATAACTCTTGCTCAGTGAAAAAGTGTTCTGGTCTGAATCAGGAGAGAAATCTGCAGCGTTTACAAGATAAAACAGCTCTAATGATGTGAGAGACGACAGCAGATGCACTTTATTGTGGATTATGGACTCAATGTATTTTAGGTAAAAATGTCTTAATGCTGATCTTTTGTTTTCTCCAGATGATAACTGAGTGCTGTGGATTATTGTGATGTTTTTATCAGACTCTCATTCTGACGGCACCCATTCACTGCTGAGACAAATTCCTACAAACCTGATGAAGAAACAAACTCATCCTGATCTCGGATGACCTGAGGATGAGCACATTTACATTTTTTAGGGTGAACTATTCCTTTAACATAATGGCTATCATGCACTTCTAATATTAGTGCAAACTCTGCAAACGTCTCTCTCTCACGTCTATGTCGGTGTTTCGGAGCAGCTGTGAGGCGATGTCTGTACAGCCTCCTGTGACGGCAGAAGTCGGCAGATCTGCGTCGCTGTACCACGTCCGGCTGGCGCTGTGAGCGTATGAAGCAGCAGGAGTGGCGTACTTCCCTTAAGAGACACACACACACACACACACACACACACACACACACACACACACACACACACACACACACACACACACACACACACACACACACACACACACACACACACACACACACACACACACACACACACACACACACACACACACACAGAAACACACATATACACACACACACACATGCACAGAAACACACACACACACACACACACACACACACACACACACACACACACACACACACACACACACACACACACACACACACACACACACACACACACACACACACACACACACAGACAAAAATATAAGTATTAAGGTGCTTGTACGGTGACACACACGTCACTTATTACTCAGTATTTATACTATTTGGAAAACTCTAAATATATAGTATTTGTGTGTGTGTGTGTGTGTCTGTGCGTGTGTGTCTCTCTGTGTGTGTGTGTGTGTGTGTGTGTGTGTGTGTGTGTGTGTGTCTGTGTGTGTCTCTCTGTGTGTGTGTGTGTGTGTGTGTGTGTGTGTGTGTGTGTGTGTGTGTGTGTGTGTGTGTGTGTCTGTGTGTGTGTCTGTGTGTGTGTGTGTGTGTGTCTCTCTGTGTGTGTGTGTGTGTGTGTGTGTGTGTGTGTGTGTGTGTCTGTGTGTCTGTGTGTGTGTGTGTGTGTGTGTCTCTGTGTGTGTGTGTGTGTGTGTGTGTGTGTGTCTGTGTGTGTGTGTGTGTGTGTGTGTGTGTGTGTGTGTGTCTGTGTCTGTGTCTGTGTCTCTGTGTGTGTGTGTGTGTGTGTGTGTGTGTGTGTGTGTGTGTGTGTGCGCGTGTGTGTCTGTGTGTGTGTCTGTGTCTCTGTGTGTGTGTGTGTGTGTGTGTGTGTGTGTCTCTGTGTGTGTGTGTGTGTGTGTGGTGTGTGTGTCTGTGTCTGTGTCTCTGTGTGTGTGTGTGTGTGTGTGTGTGTCTGTGTCTGTGTGTGTGTGTGTGTGTGTGCAGCGCATGTGTCTCTCTGTGTGTGTGTGTGTGTGTGAGTGTGTGTGTGTGTGTGTGTGTGTGTGTGTGTGTGTGCGTGTGTCTGTGTCTGTGTCTGTGTGTGTGTGTGCGTGTGTGAGTGTGCAAAATGAAATTTTACTGAATTTTAAGATTGTTTAAGGGTCCTTTTTAATTAATTAAATTTTGAGCTCGGTTGCAACAACAACAACAACAAAAAAACTAAAATCAGTCTAAGTTTAAAATGAAAAATGAAGCGATTCCTTTGAACTAGTAATGATCTGTTCTGTAGATTATTAGAGCATTTTCTAATAAAGGGTCCATCAAGAAAACCAGCCAATTATGAATTAAATGTATTTTTAAAATCTTGAATTATTCAGAGTGATCACGAGTGAAATGAAAAAGAAGATAAATGAATTAATTTAGCACACTAGATTTAATGGATGATCGATGAGCTTCATTTTTGAAGCATTTTCAGATGGAATAAAGGACGATGAGATTCATGAAATATGATAAACAATACAACAACCTCTTTGATTACATATTCTCAGTCTCTTGAAGTCTCCCTGAGATTTTTAAATTAATACATTTCAATAATTTAACAACACATTTGCATGGTTCTTTGATGTCAGTTAAAGATCACATGACATGCAGGTCAACAAATTAAATATTTGTATCAAGTTTCTTTTTTAATAATTTAAATTTAGATAAATTCTACTGTAAAGTTAATTAATTTCATTTTGTGTTTTCATGATTGTATTAATTATTAGCTTTTCACATACCTCAATATCATATATATAAATATATATACACAAATACACATGCATGTATATATTTTTAAATGTATTTACATGCATTTGTATATTCATATAAGTTACATTATTTATAAAAATATGACCCTGGAGCACAAAAGCATTCATAAGCAGCACAGCTATATTTGTAGCAATAACCAACAATACATTGTATGGGTCACAATTATACATTTTTATTTAATGCCAAAAATCATTAGATATTAAGATCATGTTCCATGAAGATATATAGTACATTTCCTACCGTTAATATATCAAAACTTAATTATTGATTAGTAATATGCATTGCTAAGAACTTCATTTGAACAACTTTAAAGATGATTTAATCAATATTTAGATTTTTTTTGCACGCTCATATTCCAGATTATCAAATATTGTCCAAACCATACATCAATGGAAATATGATTTATTCAGCTTATTAAGATGACCCGTATAATTGGTTGTTGTGTCACCATGTAAGCGTGAATCCTGAGTGTGTGTACCTGCGTCTTTAGCCCATGCGAGGATGGACGTGACTTCGTTGCCCTTCTGCGAGCGACACACGCCGTTGCGAGCGGCTGCGCTCAAACCCACAGTGTTCAGGTTAGACTTGACTCCGCACAGATACGCTGTAGCCGTCGCTGCGCTGTCGGGGATCTGAAAATCCACCGAATACACCTGCAAACGGCCATTAACCAACACTAAACATTTCACCGAAATATAATACTATATGAATATTAGATGAACGTTAAACACAAATGCTCCTTTGACAATTAACTGTCCAAGTCCAAGCACTAAAATTACAAACTGAAAAAAAAAAATAACTATATATAATATATAATAAACTATATATAGTATATAAATAATAATTTAACTGCAATTAAAAAAAAATTATTTAAAAAAAAAATTGATCACTAAGCTAAAGCTGAAATAACAAAATATGAATATTAGATGAACATTAATATTCTTATGGCAATTAACTGAAATAAGTCCAAGCACTAAAATTACAAACTGGAAATAAAAATAGAACTATACATAATATATAATAAACTATATATAGTATATAAATAATAATTTAACTGCAATTAAAAATACAATTATAAAAATAATTTGATCACTAAGCTAAAGCTGAAATAACAAAATATGAATATTAGATGAACATTAAAAAAAAAATATTCTTATGGCAATTAACTGAAATATGTCGAAGCACTAAACTACTTACTGGAAATAAATAAACAAAATAACATTTAACTATAAATAATATATAATAACTATATATATAGTATATAAATAATAATTTAATAACCAATTTAACTAAATTAAAAATACAATTATTAAAAAAAAAATTGATTACTAACTAAAGCTGAAATATAATAAAATATGAATATTAGATGAACATTAAAAAAAAATTATTCTTATGGCAATTAACTGAAATATGTCGAAGCACTAAACTACTTACTGGAAATAAATTAACAAATAAACATAACATAAAACTATAAATAGTAAATATAATACAACTGTATATAGTATATTAATAATACTAAAATAACCATTTAACTACAATTAAAAATACAATTATTAAAAACATTTTTGTTAATTAAACTAAAGCTGAAATATAATAAAATATGAATATTAGATGAACATTAAACAAAGATTATCCTTTGGTAATTAACTGAAATATGTCCAAGCACTAAAATTATAACTGGAAATTAATATAAAATAAATAAAAGACAAAATAACATAAAAATGACTAAAAATTTTACTATAAATAATATATAATAAACTATATAAATAGTATATAAATAATAATAAAATCATAATTTAACTAAAATTAAAAATTGTATTATTTAAAAAATAATTGTTAATTGAACTAAAGCTGAAATATAATAAAATATGAATATTAGATGAACATTAAACAAAAATGCTCCTTTGGAATTAACTGAAATATGTCCAAGCACTAAAATTACAAACTGAAAATAAATAAATAAATAAAACAAATAAAAATGACTAAAGAATAAAAAATACTCAAAAATAAACTATAAATATTATATATAATAAACTATTTATAGTATAAAAATAATTCTAAAATAATTATTTGACTACAATTAATTAATTAAAAATGAATTATTAAAAACATTTCCATTACCTGAACCTTGGCAACTAACTGAAATGAGTTTCAATTGAAGAAATAATTATTATTTAATTATTAATTATTCAAAATGAAACTAAAATTAAAATAACAGATTTTATATTTAAAATGTCAGTTAATCCAAAATATTAACTAAAAACTATTAATCATATATTAGTAACAATAAAATAATACATTAACTAAAACTATTTATGTTAACTGAAATAAAGCTGAAATATAATAACATTTCAATATTTGAAGAAAAACTAAAACAAATATTATCTATAGGCAAATAACTATCAGTTTAAGTAAAATTATGAAATGGAAATAATTTAAACTCCTAAAACTGAAATTAAAATAAATTAAAACTAAACAGTAATACTTAAAAACAAAAACAAGCACATAACAAAATTATAAAAAAATAAATCAAATTAATATGAAGCCTGAAAAAAAACTGTCTAAAACTGTGTTTTAAAAACACTAAAATGACAATTATTTTATATTAAAATAAAAGCTTTTATTCGTTTTTAAAGTATTAGTAAAACTATTATAGTATTTAATAACGCTGGTTTAACATCCAAAACAACTTCCAATTTAACCAATGGAGCGCGTTTGGGGGCGGGGCTTTCTGTCTGACTGGCCAATGACAGGCTTCAGAATACATGTCTGTGATACCTTAGCGAGACCCACGTACGGGAACGTGTCCATATTCATGACGGTCTCCTCTCCAGAGCGGTTCTGTATCTGACCCTTCAGGATCCGCGCGGCCGTGATGGTGGTCACACCCATGCCTGTCCAAAAAACACACGCCATCATCACATGACCCTGTGGTCCGTGTGGGTCCTAACCCCCCGGTGTACTGACCGGGACACTATACTGTCAACAACACCGTCTTTCGGATGAGACGTTAAACCGAGGTCCTGACTCTCTGTGGTCATTAAATATCCCATGGCACTTCTCGTTAAGAGTGGGGGTGTAACCCCGGTGTCCTGGTCAAATCCCCCACTGGCCCTCAATCATGGCCTCCTAATAATCCCCATCCACGACAAACCACCAAAATAAAAGCCCGGTTTAACTTTTGTATAGATTATATATTTGACTTTTGTCATATCTTTTGACCGATTATACTAAAATGCAATTCTCATAGTAATAATAATAATAATATTAATAATATAATTTTAAGGAATATCATACAACCAAGTTATTTTTTATTATTATTATTATTATTATTCATTTATAGTCCCGTTGTGCAACATCTTATTTGATGAAATAAAATTTTTCATTTTTTTAATGTACTGAATCATTAAACACAGAATCCATAAAAAAAATCTAATGAAAAACGGAAAAAAAGAAAATGTATTTATTGTTGGGGCCCTAGATTAAAAGGTAGGTCCTCTGTGGAATTTAATTGTGAACAAAGTTATGTTTAGCTTTTAATTTCAAGGTCTAACAAACATGTGGAAAGCATTTCTTCCCCAAATTAATATCATGATAAATATCAATATTGTATGATATGGAAAATAATTATTGTGATAGCCTATTTTTCTGGAATATTTTCCTGGATTGATAAAAATACTGAAAATGCTTGTGAGAAAACATCATGTATGTATGTATATGTGACAATGATAAATAAAATAAAATAATGTTTATCATTTATTTATTTGGAGTATATCAAACAGGTAGCCTTTAAGACTACTTTATCCCTTCAGGAACCCTCACTCATTTACATTTATGCATTTAGCAGACGCTTTTATCCAAAGCGACTTATTCAGGTTATACATGTATTGTCAGTATTTGTGTTCTCTGGGATTGAACCCACAACCTTTGCGCTGCTAACACAATGCTCTACCACTGAGCCACTGGAACAGTACACTCACAAAAATGTTGGTGACCCCTGGTGTACAGCAATACACAATAAAGCGCTATATAAGTGACTCATTCATTCACTCTCACCGTCTCCCAGAAACAGCACGATGTTTTTGGCCACATTAGTGTTGAGTTTTCTGCTGAGAGCCGAACGCAGCGTGTTTTGAGCCGAACTCCTCCAGAACTCAGGATTCTGCTCTTCAGCTGCGAGAAGGACAAGCACAAGATATCAACACAACTAAAACTACAGACATGACACCAAACACAAGATATCAACACAACTAAAACTACAGACATTACACCAAACACAAGATATCAACACAACTAAAACTACAGACATTACACCAAACACAAGATATCAACACAACTAAAACTAAAGACATTACACCAAACACAAGATATCAACACAACTAAAACTAAAGACATTACACCAAACACAAGATATCAACACAACTAAAACTACAGACATTACACCAAACACAAGATATCAACACAACTAAAACTACAGACATTACACCAAACACAAGATATCAACACAACTAAAACTACAGACATTACACCAAACACAAGATATCAACACAACTAAAACTACAGACATTACACCAAACACAAGATATCAACACAACTAAAACTAAAGACATTACACCAAACACAAGATATCAACACAACTAAAACTAAAGACATTACACCAAACACAAGATATCAACACAACTAAAACTACAGACATTACACCAAACACAAGATATCAACACAACTAAAACTACAGACATTACACCAAACACAAGATATCAACACAACTAAAACTACAGACATTACACCAAACACAAGATATCAACACAACTAAAACTACAGACATTACACCAAACACAAGATATCAACACAACTAAAACTAAAGACATTACACCAAACACAAGATATCAACACAACTAAAACTAAAGACATTACACCAAACACAAGATATCAACACAACTAAAACTACAGACATTACACCAAACACAAGATATCAACACAACTAAAACTACAGACATTACACCAAACACAAGATATCAACACAACTAAAACTACAGACATTACACCAAACACAAGATATCAACACAACTAAAACTAAAGACATTACACCAAACACAAGATATCAACACAACTAAAACTACAGACATTACACCAAACACAAGATATCAACACAACTAAAACTACAGACATTACACCAAACACAAGATATCAACACAACTAAAACTACAGACATTACACCAAACACAAGATATCAACACAACTAAAACTACAGACATTACACCAAACACAAGATATCAACACAACTAAAACTACAGACATTACACCAAACACAAGATATCAACACAACTAAAACTACAGACATTACACCAAACACAAGATATCAACACAACTAAAACTTCAGACATTACACCAAACACAAGATATCAACACAACTAAAACTACAGACATTACACCAAACACAAGATATCAACACAACTAAAACTACAGACATTACACCAAACACAAGATATCAACACAACTAAAACTAGACATGACACCAAACACAAGATATCAACACAACTAAAACTACAGACATTACACCAAACACAAGATATCAACACAACTAAAACTACAGACATTACACCAAACACAAGATATCAACACAACTAAAACTACAGACATTACACCAAACACAAGATATCAACACAACTAAAACTACAGACATTACACCAAACACAAGATATCAACACAACTAAAACTACAGACATTACACCAAACACAAGATATCAACACAACTAAAACTACAGACATTACACCAAACACAAGATATCAACACAACTAAAACTAAACACATTACACCAAACACAAGATATCAACACAACTAAAACTACAGACATTACACCAAACACAAGATATCAACACAACTAAAACTACAGACATTACACCAAACACAAGATATCAACACAACTAAAACTACAGACATTACACCAAACACAAGATATCAACACAACTAAAACTACAGACATTACACCAAACACAAGATATCAACACAACTAAAACTACAGACATTACACCAAACACAAGATATCAACACAACTAAAACTACAGACATTACACCAAACACAAGATATCAACACAACTAAAACTACAGACATTACACCAAACACAAGATATCAACACAACTAAAACTACAGACATTACACCAAACACAAGATATCAACACAACTAAAACTACAGACATTACACCAAACACAAGATATCAACACAACTAAAACTACAGACATTACACCAAACACAAGATATCAACACAACTAAAACTACAGACATGACACCAAACACAAGATATCAACACAACTAAAACTACAGACATTACACCAAACACAAGATATCAACACAACTAAAACTACAGACATTACACCAAACACAAGATATCAACACAACTAAAACTACAGACATTACACCAAACACAAGATATCAACACAACTAAAACTACAGACATTACACCAAACACAAGATATCAACACAACTAAAACTACAGACATTACACCAAACACAAGATATCAACACAACTAAAACTACAGACATTACACCAAACACAAGATATCAACACAACTAAAACTACAGACATGACACCAAACACAAGATATCAACACAACTAAAACTAAAGACATTACACCAAACACAAGATATCAACACAACTAAAACTACAGACATTACACCAAACACAAGATATCAACACAACTAAAACTACAGACATTACACCAAACACAAGATATCAACACAACTAAAACTAAAGACATTACACCAAACACAAGATATCAACACAACTAAAACTAAAGACATTACACCAAACACAAGATATCAACACAACTAAAACTACAGACATTACACCAAACACAAGATATCAACACAACTAAAACTACAGACATTACACCAAACACAAGATATCAACACAACTAAAACTACAGACATTACACAAATGTGTTCAGTTATTGAAATTAATCTCAAATAGAAAATATATGTGAACAAAATATGTTGCTTCGGCTACTAAATTAAATACGTTTAAGTACTTCAAATAAATAAATAAGCAAAAAACACAACACAATAATAATTTAAAAAGTTATAAATGGAAGCTATATAGAAATGTTATTTAAAAATATTAAAAAAACTAATAAAAATGGCAAAAGCATAAAATGTATAAAACTTACACCAATATTAAAATTAAAACTATATAAAAAAATAATTAAATACTAAAATATTAATTCAAAATATTACAGTCATTTGAAATATATAGATACATAAATTAAAGCTAAACAGAAATATAATAAAAAAAAAAAAAAAAAAAAAGACTAAAACTTAAACCAAAATGAAAATTATTATTATAATATTAATATATTATAATAT
>CM050417.1:182500-185000 GCA_027564155.1 Gymnocypris eckloni scoliostomus
TTGCTGTGATACTCCGTGTTTACGGTGTTAAGCTGCAACACCGGTTACGTCATTTGCCCCCCCACCGCCGTTTTGACGTTTTATAGTAATACAAATAATTTAGTTCAGTTAGAGAACAAACACTTCAATAAAAAACTAAGCTAATCTAGTGAGTCGAGCTGAGGAGATGCAGACGAGACGATCTCGGATGATTTACTTTCCAAAAGAAGTGTGTGTGAGAGAGTGTGTGAGTGTGTGTGAGAGTGTGTGTGAGAGTGTGTGTGTGTGAGTGTGTGTGAGAGTGTGTGAGAGTGTGTGTGAGTGTGTGTGAGTGTGTGTGTGTGTGCTAAGCTAAGCTAAGAGTGCATGAATGGATTCAAAAACAGTAAAACACAACTATTTAGGTGTTCCTGTGGCTCAGTGGTAGAGCATTGCGTTAGCAGCGCAAAAGGTTGTGGGTTCGATTCCCAGGGAACACACATAATGAAAAAAATGTATAGCCTGAATGCTCTTTAAGTCTCTTTGGATAAAAGCGTCTGCTAAATGCATAAATGTAAATGTATTGGTATCAATATTGACGATCCTGGTCTTTAAAAGTATCTGTATCGGTATCACAATGGGTATCGGTATCGATATCGACAATACTGGTCTTTAAAAGTATTGGTATCGGTATCACAATGGGTATCGGTATCGATATCGACAATACTGGTCTTTAAAAGTATCTGTATCGGTATCACAATGGGTATCGGTATCGATATCGACAATACTGGTCTTTAAAAGTATTGGTATCGGTATCACAATGGGTATCGGTATCGATATCGACAATACTGGTCTTTAAAAGTATCGGTATCACAATGGTATCCGTATCGATATCGACAATACTGGCCTTTAAAAAAAGTATATCGGTATCACAATGGGTATCGGTATCGATATCGACAATACTGGTCTTTAAAAGTATCTGTATCGGTATCACAATGGTATCCGTATCGATATCGACAATACTGGTCTTTAAAAGTATCTGTATCGGTATCACAATGGGTATCCGTATCGATATCGACAATACTGGTCTTTAAAAGTATTTGGTATCGGTATCACAATGGGTATCGGTATTGATATCGACAATACTGGTCTTTAAAAGTATTGGTATCGGTATCACAATGGGTATCGGTATTGATATCGACAATACTGGTCTTTAAAGGTAGCTGCATCGGTATCACAATGGGTATCGGTATTGATATCGACAATACTGGTCTTTAAAAGTATCTGTATCGGTATCACAATGGGTATCGGTATCGATATCGACAATACTGGTCTTTAAAAGTATCTATATCGGTATCACAATGGGTATCGGTATTGATATCGACAATACTGGTCTTTAAAAGTATTGGTATCGGTATCACAATGGGTATCGGTATCGATATCGACAATACTGGCCTTTAAAAGTATCTGTATCGGTATCACAATGGGTATCCGTATCGATATCGACAATACTGGTCTTTAAAAAAGTATTGTATATATTCGATATCAATACTGGTCTTTAAAGGTAGCTGCATCGGTATCACAATGGGTATCGGTATTGATATCGACAATACTGGTCTTTAAAGGTAGCTGCATCGGTATCACAATGGGTATCCGTATCGATATCGACAATACTGGTCTTTAAAAGTATCTTTATCGTATCAATATTGACGATACTGGCCTTTAAAAGTATATGTGTCAGTATCACAATGAATATTGTATCGTCTGCTAAATGTATAAATGTAAATGTAACTCTTGGGGAATTGTAAAATGAGCCTATTTAAAAAAAACAAAGCAGAGTGTTCCTTTAAGAAGAAGCTCTACAGCATCGTTGTATTTTGTGTACAATGACAATAAAGCCTTCTGTTGTAATCTATTCCACGGTGATCGTGGTATGAATCTACTCCAAGCAGAGCTCGGCTCACACTCACCCCCAGCAGGCAGCGGCACATGTTGGCGTAGGCGACGGAGAAGTTAGGCTCAGAGATGGCCTTCTCGAAGATGAGGTCGATGACTCCCTTCAGACGCTCCTCGGTGTCGATGCTGAGCTCGGTCACCTGCTTCATCAGCGGCTGGAACATCTGCGGCGTCAGTTTGTTCAACACGCTCCGCACGCGCTTGAACAGCTCCTGCGTCTGAAGGAAGTCGGGTTCGTCCTCGACGGGGTCGGCGCGGCCGCTGCGCTTCACCGTCGGCTTCCAGGCCTTCTCCGCTTTATTCAGCTGCACGTTTTCAGGGAGAGAAACCCTCGCGATGATCTTCCGCGGCTCCTTCCCGCCGCCGCGCTGGCCTTGACCTGAGCGACGAGGACCGCTCAGACCGGACGGCTAGGGACACAGAGGAAGCATAGATTGCATTAAATCAATTATATTTATTTGTGTACACTTATTATGAATTATTATACATAATTTATTTGTTGAATAAATTTTTATGCCATGTCGGGAGCAATACAAATATGAATTAATTCAATTATTCATAATTTGTTTTATGAAAATAATAAAAC
>CM050417.1:192500-197500 GCA_027564155.1 Gymnocypris eckloni scoliostomus
GTGTGTGTGTGTCCACTGCTCCAAGTGTGTGTGTGTGTGTGTGTGTATCCACTGCTCCAGGTGTGTGTGTGTGTGTCCACTGCTCCATGTGTGTGTGTGTGTATCCACTGCTCTAAGTGTGTGTGTGTCCACTGCTCCAGGTGTGTGTGTGTGTGTGTCCACTGCTCCAGGTGTGTCTGTGTGTCCACTGCTCAAGTGTGTGTGTGTGTGTGTGTGTGTATCCACTGCTCCAGGTGTGTGTGTGTGTGTCCACTGCTCAGGTGTGTGTGTGTGTGTGTGTGTCCACTGCTCCAGGTGTGTGTGTGTCCACTGCTCCAGGTGTGTGTGTGTCCACTGCTCCAGGTGTGTGTGTGTCCACTGCTCCAGGTGTGTGTGTGTCCACTGCTCCAGGTGTGTGTGTGTCCACTGCTCCAGGTGTGTGTGTGTCCAGTGTGTGTGTGTGTGTGTGTCCACTGCTCAGGTGTGTGTGTGTGTGTGTGTGTGTGTGTGTCCACTGCTCCAGGTGTGTGTGTGTGTGTGTCCACTGCTCCAGGTGTGTGTGTGTGTGTGTGTGTCCACTGCTCCAGGTGTGTGTGTGTGTGTGTGTGTCCACTGCTCCAGGTGTGTGTGCACTTGGATGGGTCAAATACAGAGAACACACTTCACTGCTGGTTATACTCTGTATAATTGTGTATGTGACAAAAAAAAAAAATTATATATATATATCGGCTATCGGTTAACCGATTATGGTAAAATGCTAAAATATCGGTCGATCTCTAATAATCAGTAGTGAAATGTAAGTCAGGTCCGCTCAATGGACAGTGAATATACATACATATAGGTAAAAATAATAAGAAAAAATAAAGAAGAATAAGATGTGCAATAAATTAAAATGTGCTGAATATTATACTGTGGACTTAATACATAATAATATAAGCAGGGATGTGCAAGAGGAATGTGCAAACAGGTTGTACAGGGTATATATATATATATATATATATATATATATATATATATATATATATATATATATATATATATAGCAACAGACCTAGAGAAATGTGTGCTATAGTGTGAGTGTGAAGTCTTTTAAATCTGTAAAGACTACGTTTGTTTGTGTGCACTCGCAATAACAACAAAACATTGTGCTTTTGTAAAATAATGAAAGAAAACAGGGTGCGCTCTCTGCCGTCTCGGTGAAACTCGGTGTATATCTTTGCCTTACAGACATTAAAACTATATCTATAGAGAGGGAAATGCCTACTTTCAAATGGGAAACCATATTCTCAGATGATGTAATGCGTATGAAACATACATGCATACAGGTGATGACTAATCTTAAACCGAAAACAAAGAAAGCACTAGTTTATCGAATTATTAAAATGTCAATGCAGTCATATTTTCCCTGACACAGTCATCATAATCATTTCTTCTGCCAAGCTTTATGCATGGGCTAGAGCGCTTATTAGGCCATTAAAGGCTCATTATAATGATTCATTAATAAACGTGTGATTAGTCGAACGACAAAACGACAACTACTAGTCGACCAGAAACATCCTTAATCGAGGGCAGCCCTACTTTTAAGTCATTTGGATTGACTTGAGTGTGAGTAAATGATGATGAGGCAATGATTTGCTCGGTTCAGGTGTGTGCTCATTACCTGTGGAGGCGTAGGTGTGGAGCCACTGCGACCTCCTGACATGATCTCTTCTGTGATGTCACGTCCTCCCTGATTAGGGTCTCGGATCCGGATCTAGAGAGACATTAAGCACACGTAACCGAAGAAATGAGAACATGGCTAAGAGAGAGAGAGACTTTAACATGCAGCACATGGAAAAGACCAAAGCACAAAGAAGTCACGATATAAACGAGACAAACAACAACAGTGAGTGATTTAACACAAGAAGCATTTCTCAGTGCTGTGAGACAAAATATGCTACGAATGTCTCTGACACACACACACACACACACACACACACACACACACTCACACACACACACACCCGCAGCACCTTATAAAGAAATAAATGCACAGTAGCCTGGAAACTTTCCTCGCACAAATTAGAATCTGACTGTTTGTCCAACTTATCTGCACTTTACGCAATGAATTATACAAGGACTCGCCAGCTCACCGAGGCAAACGCGCACGCACACACACACACACCCGCACACACACGCATGAGGCAGCACATTCCTTACCTTCCTCCCCTCAAGACGGAGAGGTTGAGTCCTGCTAGGCCCGGCACATCCTGGGGCTGGAGTTTAAACTCAGCCTAACTTGGACACACTAAAGTGGGCAGCACATTCACACACGGCCTGGGCCGACGTGGGCCTCAAACGCACTCTCTCTCATGTACAGGAGAGGAGCGAAGCAAAAACACACAGAGAGAGAGAGAGAGAGAGAGTCTGGCCTTGTGAAATGAGTGCACAGGAATGTGGAACGCCCACCACACCGAACAGAGAGAGAGAGAGAGAGAGATGGGTGGAGACTAAGAGCCACGTGGAGCGACAGCACTGAACCGAATGACTTCACAGAGACACTGACTAAGAGTTGGGGACTTTTTATTCCGCAAGACTGCATTCAATTGATCTTAAGTGACCCTGAAGACATTTGTATTGTTTCAAAATATTTCTATTTCAAATAAATGCTGTTCTTTTGAACTTTCTATTCATCTGTGAGTCCTGAAAAATAAAACGCATCACGGTTTCCACAAAAATAATAACCGTTTTCAACATTGATAATAATCAGACGTTTCTTGATCAGTATATTATTATGATTTCTGAAGATCATGTGACACTGAAGACTGCAGTAATGATGCTAAAAATACAGAAATGAATTACAGTTTAACACATATTCACATATAAAACAGCTGTTTTAAATTGTAATAATATTTCACTATTTTACTGTATTTTTAATCAATCTTGGTTAGCAGACGAGGCTTACTAATAATTTTTCTATTGAAAAAAACAAAAATATACCATATTTTCAGTCACTGCTCAGAATGAAATTAAATCAATATTAAATCTGATTCTGAATCGCTCAGCTTTATGAAAATCAATAATTGTTTGAGGATACCATAAAAATTAAATTCTTATAACACAGCATTTATTAACTCCAAATACAGCTCAAGCTTAAATTAACGTTTGAATGAATAATTCCAATTTTTGTTCATATGAAGTTTTTCATCTAATATTTATATTTTACTTCAGCTTTTTTTAAATTAACAAAATAGTTTTAATATTAAGTAATCCCAGTTGAGGTCAGTGTTGGGTCAGTTACTCAAAAAAATGTATTAATTACTAGTCATTAATTACACCTTCAGTGTAATTAGATTACTGTACTAATTACTCTCTCTAAAAAGTACTAAATTACTAATTATTGTCAACAGTAAGTCCCACACCAGCCTTGACCAGCTGAACAAAAGACATAAAACTGCATACATTATAATATAATATAAAATTGCATGCATTATTACTGTACTGACCAAAGTATTTAAAGAGAGAAGGTTACATTAAAAACACGTTAACATCAGATGTTAAATATACAGTTTTTAATATACAAATGTCTTAACTCTAGGAGTAACTGTAATTAAATACCATAAGAATTAAGAGTAAGCCCTTGCTTCAAGGGAAAAGTAAACGAATGAATGAATGACTTGGCAATGCTTCACATTCACACCCAGGCCTGCAGTTCTCTCGCTCGCTCTCCTTTCTCAGTTTCTGTTCCTCTGAAATGAAACCTCGCTGACGGCCGAGAGCGAGACGTCAGGACTCAAAGTCCATCGGTCCAGCTGTGAGCTTCAGAAAGCACACTTAACACATCACATACTAAAACATTCAACTATTCAAAACGGATGAGTATAAGAAGCAACGTGGCTTTAATCTACTGCAAAATAACCAGATGAGTAACCAGATGACCAGATGAGTAACCAGATGACTAGATGAGTAAACAGGGGGGGGTTAGGATTCTCGGATTAATAACAAGTTAAAAAGAACAGCATTTATTTAAAACTAAAGATTATCACTGATTATAAAGGGTTCTCGTCGCGCCGCTCACGTGATGTAGACCGGGTCACGGGGTGTATTTAACGTTCTTATTTAAGGCTACTTTACTATTTAACTGTATTTATTTTAGTGTTTTGCAGGCTGAGTGTACACTGACGTGAGTGCTCAAATAAACACGCATGTTTGCTATAGATCAGCGCTTCTCAAAGTCCGGATTCGGACCGGGAGGGAATTCAATCCGGACCCGCCTCCACTTCGTATTTCAAGCGTACTCGTATCACTCAGACCTACGTGCGGCGTGCGACACACACACACACTCTCGCACACACCACACACAGACACACACACACACACACACACACACACACACACACTCACACGCACACACACTCCTCACACACACACACACACGCACACACACACTCTCTGCACACACACACACACGCACACACGCACACGCACACACACACACGCACACACACACACACTCTCGCACACACACACTCGCACACACACACACACTCTCGCACACACCACACACTCTCACACACACCACACACTCTCGCACACACACTCACACACACACCACACACACACACACACTCGCACACACAACACACACCACACACACACACACAGAACCAGTGGTGCAGTGTTTACAGACTCTTATGTTATATTATATAACCAGTTTTACTACAAAAACCATGATTAAACTATGGTTAGTGCAGCAAGACCATGGTTCCTTTGTGGTTATCATGGTTTAAGTACAGTAACCAAGCTTTATTTATTTATTATTTATTTTACGACCTGATGACATCATAAATATGATAACTAAGCATATATCAAGTTGAATTGTTATATCAAGTTATAAGCATGTTAATAAAAAACAGGTTTTGTAATAACAATTATTTCAGACCTTTTGACGTTGATGATAATTCAGATTCGGACCTGTGAATGTAAACTTTGAGAAGCCCTGCTATAGATGATTGAGTCTCATTTATTTATGTTGTGTTTCA
>CM050417.1:210000-217500 GCA_027564155.1 Gymnocypris eckloni scoliostomus
TAATTATATATTAATTAATTAATTAACAATTATTCAAGTTATTATTCAGCCATTCATTGGTCTAAAACTTAAATAGTGATTATAATGTCGGAGTGTAAATAATTAATGCACACGTCGTCTGTACAAACAGAAAGATCGGAGTCACGCCGAATCACCGGACAGCATTTGTTAAAGCTCAACTGTGACCTTTTTGATATTAACTAGAAATCGACCGATATATCGGTTTACCGATATTTAAGCATATTACCATAATCGGATATCGGTTTTGAAAAAAAAAACGATTTTTTATTTATTTATTTTTTAAATCCAATATTTTTTTTATTTATTATTTTATTACATTCACAATTAAACAGAGTATAACCAGCAGTGAAATGTGTTCTCTGCATTTAACCCATCAAAGTACACACACACCTGGAGCAGTGGACACACACACACACACACCTGGAGCAGTGGACACACACACACACACACACCTGGAGCAGTGGACACACACACACACACACACACACACACAAACACACACCTGGAGCAGTGGACACATACACACACACACACAAACACACACTTGGAGCAGTGGACACACACACACACACACTTGGAGCAGTGGACACACACACACACACACACACACACACACACTTGGAGCAGTGGACACACACACACACACACACACACACTTGGAGCAGTGGACACACACACACACACACACTTGGAGCAGTGGACACACACACACACACACACACAAACGAGTAATAAACGCTCCTCAGAAGATGTGATGAAGATCATTCCTCCGCTGAGAAACAGTGAAAGTAACAAACGCTCCTCAGAAGATGTGATGAAGATCATTCCTCCGCTGAGGAACGGTGAAAGTAACAAACGCTCCTCAGAAGATGTGATGAAGATCGTTCCTCCGCTGAGGAACAGTGAAAGTAACAACGCTCCTCAGAAGATGTGATGAAGATCGTTCCTCCGCTGAGGAACAGTGAAAGTAACAAACGCTCCTCAGAAGATGTGATGAAGATCGTTCCTCCGCTGAGGAACAGTGAAAGTAACAAACGCTCCTCAGAAGATGTGATGAAGATCGTTCCTCCGCTGAGGAACAGTGAAAGTAACAAACGCTCCTCAGAAGATGTGATGAAGATCGTTCCTCCGCTGAGGAACAGTGAAAGTAACAAAGCGCTCCTCAGAAGATGTGATGAAGATCGTTCCTCCGCTGAGGAACAGTGAAAGTAACAAACGCTCCTCAGATGTGATGAAGATCATTCCTCCGCTGAGGAACAGTGAAAGTAACAAACGCTCCTCAGAAGATGTGATGAAGATCGTTCCTCCGCTGAGGAACAGTGAAAGTAACAAACGCTCCTCAGAAGATGTGATGAAGATCATTCCTCCGCTGAGGAACAGTGAAAGTAATGTTGAAAACTCTGTTCTTCTAAAGTAGAAAACTCAGAAGAGAAGACCAGGAGACTTCGGATTCGATCGTCAGCAGAATTTCTTTATTCTATGACATGTGTTGTTATCTGCAGTCGAAGATCTCAATCTTAAGTCATTTTACAGGGTATCTTTATAGTCAGGATTGGAGGAGGGACTTCTTAGAGGTGGAGACAAACATCAAACAAAGCAAACATCTGAGGAGGCGTTAGTTAATTACAGGAACCTTCCGTGGTCCAATAAACCTAACAAAGGTTGAATCTCTCAGTAGTCTAACTCCTTGATCTCATTGACAAAAGGCACAGCTGTCCCAAGCCCAAATGGTCAGGAAACAATCTCAAGCACCTTTGCCTTGCCCGACACCTCTTAGTCAGGACGTGAATTCAAATCAAACATAGAATAACATTTGTGATCCTTCAATCCCCTCTTTGAGAGTTCTAATAACTCTCACAAAATAAATTTAGACACTTAAAGTTAATTCTTGTAACTTGTAATCGTTACAGGCACATTGTACATGTTCTGTGTTGCTTATATGTAATTGCATGCTGACACAGAAACAAAACATGCAATTAGGGTCCGTGAAGATTTTACGGGTAATAATCTTTCTGGTTGGAACTGTCATTTCCTTGTGAGGCGTCATTTGCTGACAGAAACACTTGATACTGTGGATGCATAGATAGTGCAAGTAGGAGAAACAACAGCAGAATTGCTATTTCCTTGATCCACAGCCAGGGTTTACCTAACAAGTTTCCGAACCATGAAGAATTATCTTCAGTCATCTGGTGTAATTTTTTCTGAAAGACCAAGAATGTCTTGTTGGATTTTGTTCAAGTTCTCTGTTGGATCCATTAACCCGTGCAGCATTCAGGACCGATAATGGTACAGGCTCCCCTTGTGTTGCAAGAATGTAATCCAAGGCCACTCTGTTCTGTAAGATCATCATCTTGTGCGAGGCAAGAGTGTCTTTGATGTTGCCCAGGGCCAAAACCGTATCATTGGCCAATTTCTGTACTGAATCCGACAGGCTTCTGACTTGATCGAGCCTGCATGACACCATACGATGGGATTAATGCTCCAAGAGTTCTTGACCACCACGTTTGTACACAAGTGAGTCCTGGAATGCAGCCATCTTTGTTGGTAGAAGCTGAATTTTGTAGATGTGGAGAACTTGAGGTGGAGTGTGTATTTTCTCTGATGGCTGGTAGGACATAAACCAGGGTGCACCTGCCATTGAATTGGCTGGGTAGGATGCTGTAGACAGAAGTCCCACATAACCACAAAGTGCCAGTCGGTGGAGGAATCATACACCACTGATTTATGGCAAAAAGTTTCGGTAGGGATGGGTTCCGTAGAGACACTCTTTTAAATCATTCTCCTCTTTCGTATCTGATGTAGTAACGTACACATCGAATTCGGTTCTTCTTTCAATCACAAAGCTGCAACGTTCACGAGAATTTCACCCAGTGTAGTCGATGCTGGAGCATGATTTTCCATGCACCAATAGAACATCCTTGGCATGAGTAGATCTGTCATGATGGGAGTAGCTGAAGTTAGGTTGCAGGATGGTAGTCCAGGAATGCAACACCGAAGCTGGAGGAATTGTTCGTTGTGACATGTATCCTTGTTGTGTAATCCACTGGTATGATGATCGAATAAGGTACACGTGTCACATTTGGAGATAGGGTGTGCCACCCATGGGATTCCTGCTCCTACTGAAGGTGCGTCGCGGCATGCAAACATTCTTTCCAGCAAACAAGGCATTTCTTGACATATTCATCAGCTCTCTGAATATGTTGTTTCTGGGGTCTACACTTTATGATGTCCATGATGGTTAATAGTACGAAAATCTTGATCATGTTGATGGATGACTGAAGTTCCGTATGTGAGTCTCTGCGTTGTGTATTTTTTTTTTCTTTCTTGTGTGATAGTTGGCTCGGTAATGGGTCTAGTTGTGTTCTAGAGGTTGTGGCTTTATCCGCAGGTGAGAAGGGTGGTGCATATGGATCTCAGGACAGCCATCAAATGGTATCTGCACAGAGGAAGAAAGAAACACAAACAAGAGAGAACAACGGCACAGAGCAGTATTTGTAGAGTCTGCATACATTAGGGTTGTATCCTCTGTTCAAAATATAGTCTGCTATGGTTGTTCCTTCTTTCCCTATTTCTCAATTCCTCGACACCTAAAGAACAGTGAGGAAAGGATGGACTAATGGAGGGAAAGGCCTATGAGGAAATCTTCACCTCAGGGTTGGCCCCGAAGCCTGTTGCTTCGGTTCTTCCCTGGGCTCCTCACTGGTTCTTGTGTCTGCCCTATCCTATCCCTGCAGGGGAGGAACAACCTTAATATGTGACACATGAGTCCAAGTTTTCCTTCCCTGACACAATACTGCAGCTGCTGTAATCAACATCACTTGATGTGGTCCGTACCACTTAGGCTCTAATGGCTTGTTTTTGAATGTCTTTATCATGACCCATTGACCTGGGACGATTGTGTGTCCACCTTCTGGTGGAGTCTGCCAACACGACTCAACTCTCTCTTTGGCACTCTGCACTGCCTTTGTGAGGTTTTCACAGTAGCGATCAGGGCATCTGAAGCAATGTGCACATCAGCATTTCTAAGATCAATCACACCTGGCATCTGCATTGGGCGTCAGTAATAATCTCATGAGGGCTCAGTCCTACTGATCTGTTAGGTGATGCTCTCATACTACACAGTACTGCGGGCAGTGCTTCAACCCATGGTACTCCTTCCTGATGCATTTTGCTTAGCCTGGTTTTGATTGTTCTGTTTGATCGTTCAACCTGTCCTGATGCTTGTGGCCTATAGGGACAGTGAAGGTTCCACTTAATCTTCAACATTCTAGACACTTCCTTGACTACCTGTCCTGTGAAGTGGGTACCTTGATCTGAGTCAATGCAATCTGGTAATCCCCATCTGGGAATGAAATCAGTGACAAGACATTTAGCAGTATGTGCAGCTGTATGCACGCCCTGTTGGATAAGCTTCTACCCATCTTGAGAACTTGTCTATTACTACCAAAACGTCAGTTTTCCTTTACAAACGATATGTAATCAACTTGCAGGTGATGGTGGAGCTGGGGTATGTGCTGCTGGTGTAATGGTTGCTGGTACATCATTATTTTTCTGACATGTAACACATCTCTTGACTGTTTCAGTGGCTGCGTTTCTGAATTTTGGATTCCACCATTGATTTGAGAACCTGTGATTCATCGTTGCTGGACCACTATGACCCAAACTGTGTATTTGTTGAGCCAAATATGGCAACAGTGATTCGGGAGCAACATACTTTCCCCTTTGGTCCAGCAGCGGATGAATCCACAGTGGCTCCTTTGTCTAACCATGTCCATGCTTCATATAGAGGGCGTCTTTATACAGATCAACGATTGATTCAGGAGGTAGAATTATCTTCTGTGCTGTACTACCTGAACACACTTGTACAGTTGCATAGAAACAAGCCTGTTTAGCCGCTACATCAGCAAGAGCATTACCTTTAGCTTCCGTAGTATTAGTTGTGAGATGTGCTTTCACTTTGATCACTGCTAATTTCTTTGGGAGTTTCATGGCAAACATTAAATCTTTCACTAATCCAGCATGCTTAATGGGGATCCAGCAGAAGTTAGAAATTTTCTGGTTTGCCAAATGACACCAAAATCATGAATTACCCCAAAAGCATACCTGGAATCTGTGTAGATATTTGCAACCGATCCTGAAGCTAGCGTGCATGCTCTAGTTAAGGCTACTAGTTCTGCAGCTTGAGCTGAAAAATGATCTGGAAGGCGACCTGAAGCAACTACTTCAGTGGTGGAAGTTACTGCATATCCTGCTCGTCTGTTACCTTCAATAACTTGAGCTGAACCATCAACAAACAACTCCAATTCTGCGTTCTCTATGGGAGTTTCTGCTATTTCACTTGTCGCTGCATATGTAAGCGTAACACAATCATGAGTCATTTCGCCTTCATCCTCTAACACAAATTCAGTCATTGCAGACATCATACATGAGGATGGGTTCGTGACTGGTGCAGCTGTATAACAATATTCGGGGCTGTGAGAGTTGCTAACTTCTCTTTTATGCTACCTTTCACAAAAATTCTTTGGTCATTGTGTTGGATTACAGGGGAAAGGTAGCTACTCACAGCCCCAATAATTAGTTTTTTTCCTGGTCTTGTTGTGCTCTTAGAAGAGCCTGAACTAACTGTCCTATAGTTTCAGTGGTCACTGGCGGAACTACTTCAGGGTTGTGTGCAGGCTGAGAAGGAGCAGAATTATGCATAGCATTTCTTTTACTATCTTGCAACTTCTTCCTACACTCTTTCTCCCAATGTCCAAATTTTTCACAGTATTTGCATTTGCTTTCTCTTTTAGACCATCTATTGTCTTGTTTCGTTGTGTTAAACGTAGCTGCTGCTACTCTTACTTTTGCTTTGACATCAGCATCTCTTTCCCATGTAGTTAACCTGTCTAGGTTACTTCTGAGAGTTCTGTTAGACCAAGTTAGATCTAAGAATGGTAAAGCTTTTCTGTATTCGGCTACAAGGCCATCTGACCAGAATACGAACCAAGGGTCCCTTGTCATCTAGCACACTTTCAGGGTCATCAACAATTCCACTGTAGATTACAGCTGACTGACAAAATCTCTCAGTATATTCACTCACAGTTTCTTCTTTCCTTTGCACACAGGTAGTAATTCTAGACCAATCTATTTTGGGTCCTAAGATATTCTTTAGGATTTTCAAAATACCTTCTCTTAAATCACCCTTACTGGCATTTAGCAGTTCAGAAGTGACAGCAGATTCAAAACTGTTGAATTCAGATTCAGTTAGTATTTGTGACATCAGCTGCGTGACTTCTGTCAACGACATGTCATAAAGCGCATTTTACTGATCAATGTTCTTCTAAATTCAGAAAATGATGTGCGTGCTGACGGTAAACTCTGAGATAGTCTCTCTATATCTTTAGGACATAAAGCTTTGGCAGCAGTTTGTATTTGCACAACAGAAGAATGGAGAGGAACACCATCAGTGTCCTCAATCCCCTGAGATCTTCTCCTAGCCCCACACACACATGGAGCACATCAGTTACTGATTGGAGAGCTACATCTGTTTCAAAGAATGCTTGTAAATCAGGGAAAAGTTATCAGGCTGACTTACTTCCACATCAGTTTTGCCTCTTTCTTGAGGTTCAATTTCTTGGTCAAAGTGTATATTCTAGCACGGAGTTCATTGTTCTGTTTCTCTAGCTCTGAGTTACGCTGAGACTGTTGTGTCGCTAGCGTTACACTGAATTCCTGTGACAACAGATAATGTCTTTCACATTGTTCTTCGAATACTTGCTCCTAGTACTTTTTACACTCATCTACCGACCAAGTCTTGTCTGGATGAATCTCATATTTCTGTTAGTTTTGTCTAACTTTTCAGTGACTATTAGGTCCATATGTTCCCCTAACAGTGTTTTGAATTCACTATCTGACCACAGAGGAGTCGCAAGACCACTCTTTTCTGTGGTTGGAATCAGCCTAGCATTCATTCTAACCATTTTGTAAGTTTCTTGTACCACACAAACAAAACAAACACTTCTCTGATTAACAGAGGGTACACTTGTTTTTTTAACACGTAAATGCCAAAAACCTTCCCTGCCTGAAACAACAGAGGATAAACCAAAATTAACGTAAATGCCAAAATCTTCCCTGCCTGAAAGAACAGAGGATAAAATTTCATCTCTAAAAGCAGAACTTTAGAGGATAAACTCTTCCCTGTCTGAAAACAGAGGATAAACGTCCCTGCCTACAAGAACAGAGGATAAAACAAAATTATTAGCATGAAATGCTAACCTTCCCTGCCTGAACAGAGGATACTTTTATCTCTAAAATCAAAAAACTTTAGAGGATAAACTCATCTCTAAAATAAAAAACTTTAGAGGATAAACTCTTCCCTGCCTGAAACAGAGGATACACGTCCCTGCCTACAAGAACAGAGGATAAAACAAAATTATTAGCATGAGGATAACTTTTAGTTAAACAAACCCTACAGATGTATGTTAACTCTTCTCTGGC
>CM050417.1:225000-237500 GCA_027564155.1 Gymnocypris eckloni scoliostomus
GTGACCCATTTAGAAATAACTCAAATTATTTGAAAAACAAATGTTGCTTTATTATTAATACGGGTTATAGGAAATCAGTTTTCCTTCAGGACAATATCTGTAAAAATGATTTTAGTATTTTATTATATTTCTCATTGTACTCTGTGAAAATACAAAGCTGTTTTTGTCACGCTTAAAATTCAGGAGGACAAAACATATGCTTTGTATACATTTAGTGCATTTTATTTTGCATTACTGATATTATTTTAAGTGTTAAAACCATTTTGAACAATTTCTCATTGTTAACCGCAGTTTAAAAATAACATTAAAAAGGAAAATATATATTTTTTATCATTTATAATTGTTCAGAGGGATTTTTAAAATGCTACAAAAATTATATTTTGCTTCAGATTTTTATTATTACTAAAACGATTTCTAAAATACATATTTCTTCACGATGACATCTGAGATTTTTTTAGCATTTTTATTCAATTTCTCATGTGAAAAAACTACTTTTAGTCACACACTAAAAATTAAATTCAAAAGGAAAATAATAAAAATATATATATTTATATATATATAAACTATTTACTTGAATAATTCTGACTCATTGTAAGCCGAGGCACTAGCGTGTTACACTTAAAATAAATTCAGAAGTTATTAATTAGATTTTTTATATTTATTTGTGACCATTAAAAACATTAGAAAATAATTATATTTTACTTCCAATATTACAAGATTATTAAAACATGTTGTAGTAAATTAAATTCCCTTCACGATATCATCTAAAACATTATTTTAGTGGATGTCTGATTGGAAGCATTACATAAACAAAACCAGAAATGTATTAATATCACTATTGCAAAACACTGACTTCTGAATATTAATCAACGCACACTGATAAACATGTGGAGATATCAGTAATGATGTCATAATGAGAACAATCGCTTGCCTGGGTAGCAAGTAATTAATAAACACACCGGTTTGAACACAATTCTTTATTTTTTGAATCAACCTTTTACAGAACAAGTAAGAAAACAAGCAGAATAAACCGGTCCAGGAGGAGGAGTTGTGAATATTGTGCAGGCGGCGAGGGCTAGGCGTCGTAGCCGGGGTTCTTGCGCAGGATGACGAAGCCCTCGAGGATGGCTGTGACCGGGAGGTACTCCTCCGTGGCCAGCTCCGCTCTCTCACCGTGAGCCAGCAGCACCGGCGTGGTGTGAGTCTGGAAGCCTGTGATGGCTTTGGGTTTGCCGGCCTGACCCACCACATCTACAGCCTGCAGACAGCACAGAGGTTACAGTTATATTACCTGTTCAGCAGTGTCGGGGGGGAACGCATCACAAGTACGTAATGATATTACTGTTTTCACAAGTAACTAGTAAAGTAACATTACTTTTTTCTATTTATTGATGACAGAGCGCCGTGTGAACATGATCTTACTGTAGTAGACTAAATATGAATGTGTATTAATTCAACCCACTCGCAAAAAACAGATTCAGTATTCATCAAAATTAATTAAAACAGCGAAACTCAGAATATGACGCAAACCTGCAATAATTAAATATGTTAAACAACACAAATATATCTAATCTCATTTTATTAACCGATGTGTTTGCTGATGACCTTTGATCCGGTTCAATCATACTAATAAACACAAATTACTTTAGATTAACTAATATTGTTGTTTATTGCTGAAGAGTGTTGACTTCTCCTGTGTTCTTCTGTACAGACGTGATTTACTCGTCCTTCAGTCTGAGGTTTATTCATTACACTTTTTGGTGTGAAAGGCTTTACATTCGCTATAAATATAACTTATTGAATTAAAAACAAACAATCAAGCCCTGCTCATATTTAAAAAGTAACACAAAAGTAACGTAACGCATTACATTCCATAAAAAGTAACTAAGTAACGGAATTAGATACTTTTTTAGTGAGTAACACAATATTGTAACGCATTACTTTTAAAAGTATCTTTCCCCGACACTGGTTTAATTTCAGACTATAATTCCAAAGATCGTTGTATAAATATTACAGTTTGTGCATTTCTTGTACTATTATAGTGATATTTAAACAAAAATATGTATGCCACTATTTAACATATTGTATAACTTTTTTCATTTAATTTAAACTGCTGATATTATTATATTTTATTTTCCCCCCTTGTTAAAAAAAAAAGGAAACATAAGATTTTTTTGTAGAAATATTATAGTTTGTGCATTTGTTGTATTATTATTTAGACTTTTTTTTTTTTTTACAATTTATCTTTGTACACCGTGGCAATATATAAAAAAAAATTATAACTTTTTTTCATTTTATTTTAAACTGATATTATTTTATAAAAATGTTCCTTAAAAGAAAACATGAGATTTGTTGTATACTTAATAATCAGAAATGTTTCTTGAGCAGTATATTATTATGATTTCTGAAGATCATGTGACACTGAAGACTGCAGTAATGATGCTGAAAATACAGCAGCGCATCACAGAAATAAATTACAGTTTAACACATATTCATATAGAAACAGCTGTTTTAAATCGTAATAATATTTCACTATTTTTACAGCATCTTTGATCAAATAAATGCAGCTTTGGAGATCAGAAGAGACTTCTTTCACAAACAGAGAAAACAACGCCCACCTGTCCCACTCTCACAGACACCGGCAGCGGTCGGAGCTCCTCGTCGAATGTGACCAGCATACGAGGCTGCATCGCCGCCACCAAACCATACAGAACGTAATGAGACTTCCCCAGGATTACTGCAGAGAGAGAGAGAGAGAGAGAGAGAGAGAGAGAGAGAGAGAGAGAGAGAGAGAGAGAGAGAGAGACACACACACACACACACACACACAGAGAGAGACACACACACACACACAGAGAGAGAGACACACACACACACACACACACAGAGAGAGACACACACACACACACACACACAGAGAGACACACACACACACACACACACACACAGAGAGAGAGAGACACACACACACACACACACACACACACACACAGAGAGAGAGAGACACACACACACACACACACACACACACACACACACACACAGAGAGAGACACACACACACACACACACACACACACAGAGAGAGAGACACACACACACACACACACACAGAGAGAGAGAGAGAGAGAGACACACACACACACACACAGAGAGAGAGAGAGAGAGAACACACACACAGAGAGAGACACACACACACACACACACACAGAGAGAGAGAGAGACACACACACACACACACACACACACACAGAGAGAGAGAGAGACACACACACACACACACACACACACACACAGAGAGAGAGAGAGAGAGAGAGACACACACACACACAGAGAGAGAGAGAGAGAGACACACACACACACAGAGAGAGAGACACACACACACAGAGAGAGAGAGAGACACACACACACACAGAGAGAGAGAGAGAGAGAGACACACACACACACTGTTATTTATACAATACATTAATATTATACTATGTTTTATATATTATCTATAGAGACGTTATTTCCGGGTCCAATACAATCCAAGATTTGGTCATATTTAGCTCGATGCGCCCTCTTGTGGCCTCAGGAGAGAAACCAAAAGCTTTTTTTTCTCCTAACTGAATTTATGCCTTTTAAATTTGCGTGTAATTCGAATTTTGATAATATTTCAGTAAAAAATTCCAATTTAGTTTTTCAGCCAATTTGACAGCCCTACCCCTAGTCCTATCATAAACCATACGTCAATGGAAAGATTATTCAGCTCTCAGATGATGTATAAATCTCAATTTCAAAAACGGACCCTTATGACTGGTTTTGTGCTCCAGGGTCACATATGTCCAGTATGTCTTTGCGAGCTACAGGTTTGAAGCCCTGCTTTAGACAGATATTACAGTGATGCTGCAGTGATGCTCTTACTGTTCTTGACGTCCAGGAAGGACACGAGGACCGTCAGCAGTCCGGCGACAGCCACCTGACTCATGAGCTGCCGGTCACTGTGATACGGGCAGAGCGTCAGCGTGCCTTTCCCCAGATGAGTGAGACCCTGAAACACACACACACACGTCACCACAGAGTCACCACACACACACACGTCACCACACACACACACACACACACACATACATCACCACACACACACACACACACACACACACACACACACACACACACACACACACACACACACACACACACACACACACACACACACACACACACACACACACACAGTCACCACAGAGTCACCACACACACACACACACACACACACACACACACACACCACAGAGTCACCACACACACACACACACACCACACACACACAGCGTCACCACACACACACACACACACACACACACGTCACCACAGAGTCACCACACACACACACACACACGTCACCACAGAGTCACCACACACACACACACACACACACACACACACACGCGTCACCACAGTCACCACACACACACACGTCACCACAGAGTCACCACACACACACACACACACGTCACCACAGAGTCACCACACACACACACACACACACACACACACACACACACACGTCACCACTCACCACACACACACACACACACACACACACGTCACCACGTCACCACACACACACACACACACACGTCACCACAGTCACCACACACACACACACCACACACACACACACACACACACACACACACACACAGCGTCACCACAGTCACCACACACACACACACACACACACACACACACACGTCACCACAGAGTCACACACACACACACACACACACACACGTCACCACGGAGTCCCCTACAACACACACACTACAACAGGTGCTTCTCAACGGATGGGGAATAGAGAAAATGTCTTTAACAAACCAGTCAGAGTCATATTTCACCATAAAAAAAGGACAAATCTATTTAAAACAAATAAAAACACTATAATAAACAGTTTTAACATTTTTATTATTATAATATTAAGTATTTATCAGAGTTATTGTTAACAAACTTATAAAAAAAAAAATTATTGAGCAAAGCTTAAATAAAAATAAATTGTATAAAATACCAATATTAGATAAAAAGAAAACTGAAAAATGTGAATATTTATATTTATAATCTTTAATATAATTGATAGGTATATATTTTTATACATTTGTTATACACAATTAATCAAAATATAATAATAGTACATAAATAATAATAATAAAATGTTTTTTTATTAATATATATTTGTATAAATCTTAAATTCTCAAACTAATTAGAAATAAAATACTTTTTTTATATTATGAAGTGTCTATCAGAGTTTTTATTAAAACTATTAATTATTTTAAAATTTAATTATTTTAATAAAGCTGAAATAAAATAAATATAATATTAGGTGATAAACTTCAACTAAAACCTTGGTAACAAACCAGAACAAGCACTAAATGAGTAAACAGATCGATATATCTGCAGTAGAGAGGAACGTGTCCAGAAGCAGAACACAAACAGGTCACATGACACGTGTCCCCAGCAGCTGACCTGTGCGAGTCGGACCATGAAGAGGTTGTTGGGGTCTTTAGCGTGATACTGCGCCAGCTGCCTGAGCATCGCCGCCAGACGCGCGTTATTAGTGCCTGCGGAGGAGAGCAACACGTAACCATGACAACCGCATCCGCATCAGCCCGCTCTGATTGGTCGAGGCTCTGCATGATGTAGGACCTTATGAAATCTGCTTTTTTTTTCTAGTGCTCTCAAATGATTAATCAGGATTAATCACATCCACATGTTTACATAAATACACACACACACAGAATATATTTACACAATTATATTTTATATTACATATAAATATTTAATATATAAACAACATACAACTTAAATATATCACATGCATGTGTTTGTATTTGTATATATACACATCATAAATATACACTGTAAACACTCATATATTATGTAAACAAAAACATTTATTTTGGATGCGATTAATAGTTTGACGACACAATTTCTTCTTAAATTCCATTTTATTTTATTTTTCAAAATTCATTTTTTCCGTAAAATTTTTCTGCACTCGTTTTAATGGTTAAATTACGTTTTATTAATCAAAAAGCATGTTTAATTATTTTAAAACTTATACAATTTAATATTAGTATATTTTAAAAGTTAAGGTTTTTATTTTTAGGACCCAATTAAATGTTTTATTTTTCTCTCATCTTCTGTTTTATTGTTACCAGATTCTGTGTTTAAGCACGTCTAATTAATTGAATGCATGAAAACTATTTAATTTATTAATGTATTTTTAAAATAGCCATATACATTTTTGTTTTCTGTGTGTGTATTTTAATTTTCCTGGTTATCAAACGAAGGCATAAAACAGTAATTTATCTTTTATCCAAAGTTTGTTTTTGGCAAACAATGTTAATACTATTAAACTTAAAACATGGGAGAAATATTGTGTGATTATTCCTTGAATTTGTTTTAAATAATTTATTAGTAGTATTATTACGTACATTCTACGGCACGATAATATATTTCTGACACAGTTTATTTAACATACAGGATTCATATTTAAAACTTTTTACAGCTTAATATTCACAGATAATGGTCCATAGCGTGATTTAATTCAAGTGTTAATGACCTACTATTGATTAATTCCATGTCATTCCGTGTTACACCGTGTCCCAACTACACGCGACGCAATCAATCAAATATCACAGCCAATCAGAAGAGAGTGTGGGCGGAGCCTCCCTGGAAGCGCACTGCTCTCGCCACAGCCAATCAGAAGAGTGTGGGCGGGCCTCCCTGGAAGCGCACTGCTCTCGCCACAGCCAATCAGAAGAGAGTGTGGGGCGGAGCCTCCTGGGCGTACTCGCCCTCGCCACAGCCAATCAGAAGAGAGTGTGGCGGAGCCTCCCTGGAAGCACACTGCTCTCGCCACAGCCAATCAGAAGAGATGTTAATTCATAAATATTAAACCTTTTTAACATTATTAAAAGTACATACTGAGTGACTGAGACCATCTTTGTCATGGAATATGCTTGTTGGTTCGCAGTTTTAACATACATCTTATTTACAAGATAAACTATCTTGGCTATAACGGTCATGCAGAATGACATTCAAATTCATATCAGACGCATTTAAGTTTGAATGAAGCACATAATCAGTACCTGAGATTATCACTGTCATTAGTTTGTATGTTGTTGTTCCAGCCGCGGCGTCGCGGAAATAGAAACACTTTCTAAATTAGAAATTTAGCATGTCGCCTTTTTGCAAGTTAGGACAAAAACTCAGATTAACATGGAAAAGATACCTTTTATCGCATGTCGCGGTGTAGCTAGGACACGGTGTTACACAGTAAATTCTGTGTTTATGAATGCATAATGACCCTAATGAAGCCCGTGATCTGTGAGAGACTGACCGCTGCCCACCATCCCCATGGCAAAGATGGCGTTGTGGCACACTTCGGGGTCGGCGTCGTGTGAGAACTTGCTGAGCGTGTCCAGGATGTTCAGCCTGGGATTGGAGACGGAGATCAGAGCGAGCGCTAACGGCACGGCCCTCCTTAACGTGGGCTCCCCGTAACGAAGCTGAAGACACAAGACAGACCCTCGTCAGCTCGGGACGATAAACCGCATGAAGAGGATATCAATGTGTGTGTGTGTGTGTGTGTGTGTGTGTGAGTCTGTGTGTGTGTGTTGAGTCTGTGTGTGTGTGTGTGTGTGTTTGAGTCTGTGTGTGTGTGTGTGTTTGAGTCTGTGTGTGTGTGTGTTTGAGTCTGTGTGTGTGTGTGTGTGTGTGTTGAGTCTGTGTGTGTGTGTGTGTGTGTGTGTGTGTGTGTTTGAGTCTGTGTGTGTGTGTGTGTGTGTGTGTGTGTGTGTGTGTGTGTGTGTGTGAGTCTGTGTGTGTGTGTGTGTGTGTGTGTTGTGTGTGTGTGTGTTTGAGTCTGTGTGTGTGTGTGTGTGTTTGAGTCTGTGTGTGTGTGTTGTGTGTGTGTTTGAGTCTGTGTGTGTGTGTGTGTTTAGTCTGTGTGTGTGTGTGTGTTTGAGTCTGTGTGTGTGTTGTGTGTGTGTAGTCTGTGTGTGTGTTTGAGTCTGTGTGTGTGTGTGTGTGTGTGTGTGTTTGAGTCTGTGTGTGTGTGTGTGTGTGTGTGTGTGAGTCTGTGTGTGTGTTTGAGTCTGTGTGTGTGTTTGAGTCTGTGTGTGTGTTTGAGTCTGTGTGTGTGTTTGAGTCTGTGTGTGTGTGTTGAGTCTGTGTGTGTGTTTGAGTCTGTGTGTGTGTGTTTGAGTCTGTGTGTGTTTGAGTCTGTGTGTGTGTTTGAGTCTGTGTGTGTGTTTGAGTCTGTGTGTGTGTGTGAGTCTGTGTGTGTGTTTGAGTCTGTGTGTGTGTGTGTTTGAGTCTGTGTGTGTGTTTGAGTCTGTGTGTGTGTTTGAGTCTGTGTGTGTGTTTGAGTCTGTGTGTGTGTTTGAGTCTGTGTGTGTGTTTGAATGTTTTATATATTAAATCTAAAATCAATCTACTATAATAAAAATATATATATAACATGCATTATATATTAATACATTTCAATAAAACAAATACATACATTTAATAAACTACTATAGCATCATTTACTAATAATTATATATAATATGTTGCATTTAATATAAATGCAATGCAATAAGTACAATAATTTTTTTTATATCAACAATTATATATTTATTCATAAATAAATGAATTTAAATTAAATATTAATAAATGTAACATACTACTATAATAAATATTACATCTAACATTTAAAAAAACTGATATAGTACATATTAATATTTACTAATAAATTAACAATTTTAAATAAAAGATAATTACAATTATAATATTAATGATTTATATAGGTATTTATTATATAATTGTATATATTACATTTTAATTGCTTTCTAGATTTCATATCGTTTTTAATAAATAAAACTAATAAATGTATATATATATATATATATAATACAATTAATGTTTTTAAATAAAATATGAATAAATAATAAATACTACACTTAAAATTTAATATAAATTATATAAATCATAACTTTTATATAATTGAATACTGCATTTAAGTAAGCTTAATAAATTATCCTATAAATATCTTTATTTATTTTACATTTTTTTTTACATTTTATAATTTTAGAAAACATTTAATAAATGTAATAAATTCAAATACATTTAATAAATACAATTAGAATTTATATAAATTTAATAATTATAATAATTTAATAAATTATATTAATTACAGTTAATGTATAATAAATACTTATAATGTTTTCGTATACTTAATAAATATTTATATTGATTAATAATTAATGTTTCAAATAAAATATTTTTATTATAATTATAATATTATTATTACACACTACTAACATAATAAATGTATTTATGAAATAATATAAATGTATTTATTTGGCACAGAAAAAAGTCAGACTCACCAGGTGACCAAACGCGCGCAGGGCCATTTCTGAGCCGATCTCTTCACCCATAGCGATGAGCGCGATACCGAGCACCGCCGCACCCTGCAGCAGCATCAGAATGAGTCTCACTGACCGCTGACACACACACAGCTCAACACAACACCAGAGAACACACACACACACACACACACACACACACACACACACAGCTCAACACAACACAACACACTCACACACAGCTCAACATAACACACAACACACACTCACACACACACACACACGGCTCAACACAACACAACACCAGAGAACACACACACACAGCTCAACACAACACATAACACACACACAGCTCAACACAACACCAGAGAACACACACACACACACACAGCTCAACACAACACACACACACAGCTCAACACAACACACACACAGCTCAACACAACACCAGAGAATACACACACTACACACACACACACACACACACACACACACACCTCAACACAACACCAGAGAACACACACACACACAACACAACACCAGACACAACACACACACAGCTCAACACAACACCAGAGAACACACACACACACACACACACACACACACACACACACAGCTCAACACAACACCAGAGAAAACACACACACACACTCTCACACACACAGACAGCTCAACACACACACACACACACACACACACACACACACACACACACACAGCTCAACACAACACAACACCAGAGAACACACACACTCACACACACACACACACCTCAACACAACACCAGAGAACACACACACACAGCTCAACACCAGAGAAAACACATACACACACACACTCTCACAGCTCAACAATACCAGAGAAAACACACACACAGCTCAACACAACACAACACCAGAGAAAACACAAACACACACACACTCAGCTCAACACAACACCAGAGAAAACACACATACACACACACACTCAGCTCAACACAACACCAGAGAACACACACACACCTGATGGGAGCCCATATCTGCCGCCGCATCCTTCTTATCTTTGTCTTTTTTGTCTTTCTTGTCTTTATCGTCGTCTTTGTCCTTGTTGTCGTAGTGTTCGCTGCAGATATGCAGCAGCTGCTGCACCTTCAGCACGTTACCGGAGCCTGAGACACGGACGGACGGACGAACGGTTACGCGGGTGTTTTATATGAAGCGTGTGAGCAGAGAGAGCACCGACTCACCTGCGTATGCGCAGACGTCCACCAATGTGTTTCCGAAGCTACGGAAGGGTTCAGGAACGACTTGAAGAGCTGCTAGAGTCGTCTCGATCGCCTCACCTTTACCTGCATTCAATATATATATCAAGATTATTATAATTGTAAAAGCTGCAGTTATATTAAATGCATGAGCTGTGTTTCTGGGTTCATTTACAGCTCATGATCCTCAGTTCACTGTAAATGCTGCTCTTAAATACAAGCTTGATGCTGTAAGAAATTAAGCCTTCAAAATTAGTATTGTATATTGTAATTTTACAATGCCAAACAGTAATACTTTTTTAATTATTGTTATTATTATATTACATTATTGTTCTTAAATACTAGTGCTGTTAAACGATTAATAGCATCCAAAATAAAAGTTTTGTTTATATAATATATGTGTGTGTGCTGTGTATATTTATTATGCATATATAAATACACACACATGCATGCATATTAAAATATCACTTTAATATTTTTATTAATTCAAATATAAATATTTTAAACCATTTGTTTTACAGTGTATTGCGATAGTAAAACTATTTTTACGTGTACTATTTTCATTAATTATAATAAAAATAACAACTGTTTAAAATGATTAATTATTAGAAATATTGAAATATAAAACAAATGTAATATTAATTTGTAATATTAATAATTTTATATATGTATTTTATATACACACAGCAGCTCAAAATATTTCAGTACAACCCACCAAAATAAAAGCATATTATATAATACATATTTCATAAACAGTTAAGAGTGAAAAAAATAATACTATTTTAAATTCTATATTGCAGTTGAATAATTCTCATAGTAATAATCATACAATATTTTTAAAATGTTTTAAGGAATAACAATTTTCACAGATGTTTTCATTTAAACAATAAACTTTAAGATTAAAGTTACAGTTTTGTTCAATTTTGCTCTAAAATTAAAAACTATGTTTTATGTTTGAAAAAGAAAAAATTAAGACATAAATAAATCATAAATAAGTACAGTCAATTTAAAATACTAAACAGTAAAACATTTATTTGTATTATTATATTATGTTTTTTTATTTACAGTGAAATATTGCAATAGTAATACTTATTTTGTGCAACATTTTCTAATAAACAAATTCTATTTTTAATTAATTTATCATAATATTTTTTTTTTTTTTTTATGTTATTGTTTTTCTCAGTAAGCTGTATTTCTGGTTAAATAATGGACAAAAATAAATAAACTATTTAAAATTGTTAATCATAAATAATAACTGACATTATTATAATTTTATAATTACATTGATACTATGGCAAAATTGAAGCTTGCAGGAAAACACATTTTTAGCTTTTTACGATTAATTAAATTGCAATCATTTTATATATTACTATATTGTATCCACGTAAAACAATTATACAATTTATTAAATTGTTATTGTTTTAAGGAATAACACAAAAATATTTACCCATGTTTTAAACAGTGAACCTTAAGATTAAATAAAGTTGATTAGTTTGATAATTTTTTTATTAAATCATAAAAGAATATAAAAATAAAACATTTCATAGGGCCTTGTTACGGTTACAATTTTAATAAATTACTACACTGTTAAACATTTCATGAACTGATTTGATTAGACATGATTTTTGATTAATACAATTTAATTTGTCAATTAGATAATTTCCCCCAAATTGCATAAGTTTTACTGTATGTACTGTACTGTATCTTCTTCTTACCCAGATGGTTGAGTCCGAGGCCGAGCGGCAGCCAGCGAGCGTACGTGTCTTTGAGCTCCTGCTCGCTCTTCTCCATGATGGTCTGGAGGATGGTGGAAGTGACATCACCGTTACAGGAACCCACGGCGATCATGCCACACGCCAGCGCCGTCACTCC
>CM050417.1:242500-247500 GCA_027564155.1 Gymnocypris eckloni scoliostomus
ACACAGACAGACGCACACACACACACACACGCACACATACCAGACACAGACAGACACACATACACACACACACACACAGACACACACAGACACACACACACACACACATAGACACAGTCACACACACAGACAGTCACACACACACATACACACACACACACACACACACACATATAACACACATACACACACAGTACAGACAGACAGACAACAGACACACACACACACACACAGACAGACACACACACACACACACACACACACACACACACACACAGACACACACAGACACACACACACACACAGACACACACACAGACAGACAGTACACACACACACACACACACACACAGACAGACACACACACACACACACACACACACACACACACACACACACACACACACACACACACACACACAGTTACTATCTATGTTAAGCAAATGGAAACTCATGGTTCACTAGACAAACAGTGCGTCATACATGTCTTTGCAGGAGGTGAAGATGTTCTCCACCAGCTCCACGTCGTTGAGCATCAGCGCGAGCCTGAGGGCTTCTGGGTAACGGTTAAACTTGCGGAAGATGCTGAGAGCGCATTTCAGCAGAGCCGAGTTCTCCGGTTCGGGGACGTAGCTCACACAGCTGGAGTTTGCATTAAAAAACATTATTCATTTTATTGACAATAAAACATTTCCACAGCATGATTTCCCCCCATTTAATCAAAAAAAATATTTGCATTATTATACAATTACCTTTTAATATAAATGTTCATTAATACATATAAATGTATATGAATTCATTCAAATAGATGTAATAAATATGCATTTATATTACTTTATTTAAATTACCAAAATAAAAATTACCAAAATTAATATTTATGTTAAATCTAAAAACATTTTTTATAGACAATAAAGCATATTTCAAAATAAAATCTCAATTTTATCAAGTAAAAAATACATATATATAATATTATTTTTTATATATATAAATGTATATGAATGTATTAATATAAATGTACTAAATACATTTAATTACAGGATTTTTTTCATTCATATACATTTTTATTAATATAAAAATTATATTGATGTTAAATCCTGAGACATTATTAAATGTATAATAAAGCATATTTCCATACCATGATATTTTCTCCATTAGATCAAAGAAAAACATTTATATCAATATAAAATAGTTTTTAATACATATACATTTATTATTATAAATGTAATAAATACATTTAATAAGCCTTTTAACATTAAAATAAATTTTAAAATAATATAAAAATATATTTGTAAGCTAAATTATGAGACAAAAGCACATTTTTACTCATTTCTCATTATGAGGTGAAGCAATAATAATAATATGAAGAATAACAATATCAGTAATAATTATAATTAGACAGTTCAGAGCAGGAAGACACTCAGAGCCGTGTGTTCAGAGGCATTGTGGGTAAAGGTGTCTCACCTGGTCAGGTACAGGCAGACTTTAGAGTAGGCGTTTTCATCGATGTACGTGTCCAGCATGTCGAGCCGCTCGATTTCCATCAGGAGGTCACAGGCCTCGTGCTCGGCGTTATGGGCCATGTTATACGGGATGATCTCTTTGACCAGCTTCAGCAGGACTTCCTGTTGAGCTTTATCTCCTTCCTCGATCTCCTGCCATTCTTTAGCGACCTCTCCTGCCAGATGCCTGCAGACACGCACAAGATCACATCACAGACCGCTCAGAACGATCCCAGACTGCACCTCAACTAGTCTGAGAGACGTCTGTGAGGCTCAGAGAAACACAACACGTCAAGACCATTAACAAAGATTAGCTAATTAAACAGAGATCACTGGGTTCTAGTCTAATGCAGGGTTATTCAGCACAATTTATACACTATTGTAGAATTTATAAATATTTAGAATTAGCTTTAAATTATATATTTTAGTTAGTTTAATCTTAAATAGTTTTTTGTGTGCTTTTGTCAGTTGTATTTTTTTATATTTCTATTTATCTTTAGTTTAACTTTTATTTATCATTATTTATAGAATTGATATATTATATCATACACACACACACACACACACACACACGTATTAAATACTTTCTATATTTTCAATTTGAGTTTTAGTTCAGTTTTGTTATGCACTTTTCTTTTTTATACTTATGTTTAGCTCTCATTCATTTTTATTTCAGTTTTAGTTTTATTCATTTTTACTTTAAGCATATTTTGTTTCAGATAGTGGCCAAAACAATATTTCTAAAATATATAAATATTATAAAATGTATCAAAATACTTAAAAACAGCTTTTATTTTTTTGTATTTTCAGTTTTAATTTTATGATGTACCTTTGACATTTTTATTATTATTTAAAAACACCCAAAGCAACATGTTTCAGTGAGGAGGAATTAATTTGATCTTAAAAATAATTCACTGATGTGTAAATTTGTTGCATTTACAAAGTAACTATTTTTAATTTTGACCGAATCAACATTTCTAATTTTTGCTTTTAATTTTTTTTTAAATATATTGTACTTGGAAAAATATAGGCTAACACTAAATAGAAATCAAAAAAAAAAAAATGACAAAAGCACATATCATTGAAACTTACATGGAACCTAAAAATATGTAAATCAAGATGTGTTGTAGTTTTAGTAACTCTTTTTCAATTTGTTTCAGTTAGTGGCCAAAGCAACATTTCTAATTTTCATTTATGCTATTTATAATTTTTTAACTGAAATATAAATAAAGTGAATTAGAAATATATTCAAAACAGAACAAAACAAACAAAAATACACAGAAAAAAATTACTAAAGTTTAAACTAAAAATTTGTTACATTTTTAAACAAAACATTTACAAATATTTAGAATTAGCTTTAAATTATATACTTTAATTTTAGTTAGTTTAATTTTAAATAGCTTTGTTGTGTGCTTTTGTCAGTTTTATTTATATTTATCTTTAGTTTAACTTTTTTGATCATTATTTATAGAATTTATATATTACATCATAAACACACGTATTATATCATTTCTGGCCAAAGCAACATTTCTAATTTTCATTTATGCTATTTATACATTTTTGAACTGAAATAGAAATAAAGTGAATTAGAAATATATTTAAAAGAACAAAAACAAAAATACACAGATTTTTTTTACTAAAGTTTAAACTAAAAATGTAGTTAATTTTTTTAACTAAAAATGTACAAATATTTAGAATTAGCTTTAAATTATATACTTTAATTTTAATTTGAGTTCGTTTAATTTTAAATAGCTTTGTTGTGTGCTTTTGTCAGTTTATTTTATCTTTAGTTTAACTTTTATTTATATATTACATCATACACACACACACACGTATTATATAATTTCTATTATATAATTTCTGGCCAAAGCAACATTTCTAATTTTCATTTATGCTATTTATAATTTTTTGAACTGAAATATAAATAAAGTGAATTAGAAATATTTTTGAAACAGAACAAAAATACACAAAAAAATTACTAAAGTTAAACTAAAATATATATATTTTTAAATTCCATTTGATATTATTCCAGCGTTATTTGACAGACTGAAATGATTTTCAATATTTCCAGTTAAGCATGGCACTGGTGTAATGTTTGTGTCTTCAGCATGTGGTCTGCTTGAAATATGCTATTTATAGATATTTTGATCTGAAATATAAATAAAGTATTTTTTAAAAAGAACAAAATTAACAAAAATGACAAATACACATAAAAACATTACTAAAAATAAAATATTTATTCCAGCTATATTTGAAATGTATTCCAGCTTTCTTTGACAGACTGAAAATGTTTGTCCCGTTAAGCCTGGCCCTGTGTAGTGTTTGCGTCGCACCTGACGTATTCGTGTCCCCACGAGGCGAGCTCCTCCTGCGAGCCCAGCAGACGGTATTTCAGACACTCTCGCTCGGTGCTCATGGTCATGGCGAGAACAGACACCACGTCTGCGCAGAAATGCTGTGAAGGACAGAGAGAGAGACGGTCACGCCGCACACATGCTGATCACTCTCATCAAATAACACATGTCTGACGCGGCACCTTGTTCTCTCCTGGAGCCATGCTCTGGTAGATCTCCTTGAGCTTGGCGTAATGCGGTCGCAGGAACTTGAGCGGTTTGGGCACCGATGTCATGGAGGTCGTGGACGAGCGGATCTGACGACGCAGTTCTTCCAGAGCGGGACGGTACAGAGACGTGTCCTTCTCCTGAGAAACAGAGAAAACCAGCTTCACATCTGCGTGTTCATCACCCAAACAATTACTGAAAACATTTCCTTAACATGAGTCAAATATAAAACTCAGTGAGAAATAATGTAGATCAGATGTGACTTGATTGCATTGAGAAAACGGACAATGGCGTTCTTTTGCATCAGCAATTAATTTCAGAAATGCTTTCAATTTTATTAATTTTTTAAGTAATTTTGTCATTTTATTATAATTTCTAAACAGTTTAAATATATTTTATGTCAGATTTAATCATTTTTGCACTTCGACTTATTTCAGTTAGTTTTCTATATCTCTTAATTTTTGTAAAAAAATATATTTTTATGAATAAAATTCCATATTTTTTTTATTGTCGTAATTACTTGTTCTTTCAGTTTTAGTAGTTGAACTACAACTTATTTCAGTTAGTTGCCAAGATTATTATTATATATATTTTTTTAGTATTTTATTTATTTGGATTCCGATTTATTGTGAAAAATGGAAAATTATGTTATTGGTAAATATTATTTTGCAAGTCATTTCAGTAAAACAAATCTTAAAACTATTTTATGTTATTTTGTCATTTGTGATGCTGTGTCAAAATTATACATTTTTATTTTATGCCAAAAATCATTAGAATATTAAAAAAATATTATGTTCCGTGAAGATATTCTGTAAATGTCCTACCATAAATATATCAAAACTTAATTATTGATTAGTAATATGCATGGCTAAGAACTTAATTTGAACAACTTTAAAGATGATTTTCTCAATAATTAGATTTTTTTGCTTCCTCAGATTCA
>CM050417.1:252500-270000 GCA_027564155.1 Gymnocypris eckloni scoliostomus
CTTGTTGTTTTTTGCACATCTTGTTGTTTTTTGCACATCTTGTTGTTTTTTGCACATCTTGTTGTTTTTTGCACATCTTGTTGTTTTTTGCACATCTTGTTGTTTTTTGCACATCTTGTTGTTTTTTGCACATCTTGTTGTTTTTTGCACATCTTGTTGTTTTTTGCACATCTTGTTGTTTTTTGCACATCTTGTTGTTTTTTGCACATCTTGTTGTTTTTTGCACATCTTGTTGTTTTTTGCACATCTTGTTGTTTTGCACATCTTGTTGTTTTTGCACATCTTGTTGTTTTGCACATCTTGTTGTTTTTGCACATCTTGTTGTTTTTTGCACATCTTATTGTTTTTGCACATCTTATTGTTTTTGCACATCTTGTTGTTTTTGCACATCTTATTGTTTTGCACATCTTGTTGTTTTGCACATCTTATTGTTTTTGCACATCTTGTTGTTTTTGCATCTTGTTGTTTTTGCACATCTTGTTGTTTTTGCACATCTTGTTGTTTTTTGCACATCTTGTTGTTTTTGCACATCTTGTTGTTTTTGCACATCTTGTTGTTTTGCACATCTTGTTGTTTTTTGCACATCTTGTTGTTTTTGCACATCTTGTTGTTTTTCACATCTTTTTATTTCATTGCACATCTTACTCTTATTTCTCTGTTTTTACCATATATATGCCCTTGTTGTTGTGTTACTTTATATAATTTGTATTCTTATTTTTTTGCACTGTCCACTGTTGTTTTGCACCTGATTCGATTACATTTCACTTCTAATTATACCCTGTATAACTTATTATGTGACGAATAAAGAAACCTTGAACCTTGAGCTTTCACTGTTATGCTGATGATACCCAGCTCTGTATTTCTTCATGGCCCAATGATGAACTGACAGAAAAACTTGACACACTATTTTCCAGCTTAACGCTGTAAGGCTGCTTCAACACAATCTGTATTGTATAAAGCACTATATAAATAAAGGTGGCTTGACTTGAATGGGTGCCGTGAGAATGAGAGTCCAAACAGCTGATTAAACATCACAGTAATCCAGTCCATCAGCAAACATCTTGTGAAAACAAAAGCTGTGTGTTTGTAAGAAACAAATCCATCATCATGGCATTTTTAACTAAAATACGATTCATAATCTCACATCAAATTAAAGCCACACAATTGTTTAGAGCTGTTTTGGCTTGTAAACGAACACTTTTCACTGGAGGAAGCGTTATTATGGATTATGGAGAAGAGCTAGATTTCTCTACATCTGATGAAGAAACAAACTCCTCTACATCTTTGATGACTTGAGAGTGAGGACATGTTTAAATTTAAATCATTGTGTGAACTATTCTTTCATACAGGTCACTGTTCTCAGTCTGAATGCATCGTCTTACCGTCCATTCTCTTCAGTCGTATTGTCAGTAAAGTTGTTTGTCTCTCTGTTTTTTTATCTGGCTTTCCCTCAGCACCTCAGGGACTCCATTTAGTCATTCCTCACGTGCACATCTTGTTGTTTTGTCACAGCATCTTGTTGTTTTTGCACATCTCTAGTCCTGTAGGCACATGGTTGTGCACATCTTGTTGTTTTTGCACATCTTGTTGCTCGTCCTGACACAAAAGAACATCTTGTTGTTGCACAAGGCCTTTGCAGGTTTTTATAAAGAATAATGTAACCAGCAGTAGCGGCACTGGATGGAAGCGCAAAAATACCTCGCTTTGTGTTTCCTGTTGTTTTTGCACATCTTCAGACAGAGTTTTTTACGCTGTTTTAGAATTGGATATGCTTCTGATATAGATTTGCTTCTACTGAAAGATTTGACAGATGATTAAATAGATGCAAGAATTAATAGACCAATTACAATGTGACATGCAGTTACAAATATATGCCATTTTACAGTGATGTCACTATAAGACATTCTAACAAGGTCAAATAATATTAATAAAAGTATTTGACTAAGTATTTTTTTTATTGTCAAACTGTAACCCTGTCTTCTCTGTCTGTTAGAAAATCACTTGAATGTGGTTTTATTGTATGCTAATAAAAAACCTTTGAGTACTGTTTATTTTTTTGTATATTGGCCCCTTCTTCATTTATTGTATTTTATATTCCATTATAATTTGTATGTGATATTTTGGATTGTTCTGTGTATGGTTATAATGCTGTGCACTCCTGTTCATGTTCTCTGCAATTTAATCAAACAAATAAAAATGAGAAATAAGTCTTCCAAGTAATATAATATTTGTATTAATTTTGGCTTGCAAGGTTGCAGAAAGGTTTCTTACAGTCTTCCTCAAGTACAAATAACATCATAAGATCATTCAGAGAATGTTGATTAACAATGTTTTCTCTAAATGTTATGAGATTGTATATCAAATATTAATTATAAGAACATTCCCCAACATTTGTAACATGTATTATATAACTTTTAAAGAATATTAATGAAGCGTTGTAGAACATTCCCTGTTAGCTGGGATTGCACCTGTTCATAACACAATAATCAAATCACTTTACTGTGTATGCATTAAAATCAAGAACAGCATTAAAATAAAAAGGCATAAGTCTGTTCGGAATGTTCATTTGAATTGTTGCTAAGCAACAGCAGAGTTTCCAAAAGGTTCCCTAACGGATTGATTAATAATCTACAGTCAAATAATGCCCCCAAGTTAGAGTAACATGAACTCATATTAATAAATGCTTGTAGGTGCATTCTGTCATGTGACAACATTCATTCCCCTTGAAACAAGAGTTCAAGTACACTCCTGTACACACAGTGAATGATTTCAAGTATTGACTTTTTGACTCTTCCCAGAGGAATTTGTCTGTAACTTTGAATCATATACATGCTTTTCTCTTCAATGCAAGAGCACACATCCAGTCAGGTCAAGCTGGCGATGCATCGGCCGAGAATTGATTTAGCTAAGGCTGGATGACATTCAGGAGAGACCAGCGGATCACAGAGACACCGAGAGCTCGGATTGAGTCTCAGGAGAGATCAGCGGATCACAGAGACACCGAGAGCTCAGATCGAGTCTCAGGAGAGACCAGCGGATCACAGAGACACCGAGAGCTCGGATTGAGTCTCAGGAGAGACCAGCGGATCACAGAGACACCGAGAGCTCGGATAGTCTCAGGAGAGACCAGCGGATCACAGAGACACCGAGAGCTGGATTGAGTCTCAGGAGAGACCAGCGGATCACAGAGACACCGAGCTCAGATTGAGTCTCAGGAGAGACCAGCGGATCACAGAGACACAGAGGCTCAGATTGAGTCTCAGGAGAGACCAGCGGATCACAGAGACACCGAGCTGGATCGAGTCTCAGGAGAGACCAGCGGATCACAGAGACACAGAGAGCTCAGATCGAGTCTCAGGAGACCAGCGGGTCACAGAGACACCGAGGCTCAGATTGAGTCTCAGAGAGACCAGCGGATCACAGAGACACCAGAGCTCAGATCGAGTCTCAGGAGAGACCAGCGGGTCAGAGACACCGAGCTGGATCGAGTCTCAGGAGAGACCAGCGGATCACAGAGACACCGAGGCTCAGATCGAGTCTCAGGAGAGACCAGCGGATCACAGAGACACAGAGAGCTCGGATCGAGTCTCAGGAGAGACCAGCGGATCACAGAGACACCGAGAGCTCGGATCGAGTCTCAGGAGAGACCAGCGGATCACAGAGACACCAGAGCTCGGATCAGTCTCAGGAGAGACCAGCGGATCACAGAGACACAGAGCTGATCGAGTCTCAGGAGAGACCAGCGGATCACAGAGACACCGAGAGCTCGGATCGAGTCTCAGGAGAGACCAGCGGATCACAGAGACACCGAGAGCTCGGATTGAGTCTCAGGAGAGACCAGCGGATCACAGAGACACCGAGAGCTCAGATTGAGTCTCAGGAGAGACCAGCGGATCACAGAGACACAGAGCTCAGATTGAGTCTCAGGAGAGACCAGCGGATCACAGAGACACCGAGGCTCGGATCGAGTCTCAGGAGAGACCGGATCACAGAGACACAGAGGCTCAGATCGAGTCTCAGGAGAGACCAGCGGATCACAGAGACACCGAGAGCTCAGATTGAGTCTCAGGAGAGACCAGCGGATCACAGAGACACCGAGAGCTCGGATCGAGTCTCAGGAGAGACCAGCGGATCACAGAGACACCGAGAGCTCAGATCGAGTCTCAGGAGAGACCAGCGGATCACAGAGACACCGAGAGCTCGGATCGAGTCTCAGGAGAGACCAGCGGGTCACAGAGACACCGAGAGCTCGGATCGAGTCTCAGGAGAGACCAGCGGATCACAGAGACACCGAGAGCTCGGATCGAGTCTCAGGAGAGACCAGCGGATCACAGAGACACCGAGCTCGGATCGAGTCTCAGGAGAGACCAGCGGATCACAGACACCGAGCTCGGATCGAGTCTCCCAGCGGATCACAGAGACACCGCTCTCGAGTCTCACCAGCGGATCACAGAGACTCGGATCGAGTCTCAGGAGAGACCAGTCTCTCTCTCTCTCTCTCTCTCTCTCTCTCTCTCTCTCTCTCTCTCTCTCTCTCTCTCTCTCTCTCTCGCTCTTCAGCGGTTCATTCACTGACTCCCCGTGGCTCTATGATTAAATTAATTACCGGTTCACTTATTTTCCAGTGTATTTGTCTTCATGCACTGACACAACTAATGCCATCAGATTCAGAAGGTGAGACGCCGACTAGAAAATACCAGAAAAATAGAGCAGAAATAGAAGTTATGAAACTTGCTCAAATTCATAAGCCCCTATGCCTTATTGAGCCACAAGCATTGAAATATAATTCTCCATTGCTTTGCCAATGCCCACACATTAACATTAATACAATATAAGGCACATTAAATAACATATAGACTGATAATGTCATTTTGCATTTAAAATATTCCAGCTTTAAATCTGAAAATGTTGAGCCATTTTAAAATCAACATCATTTATAATCAATAGTGTTATTTCCATCATGAGATGCTGTTATAGCTTTCATTGATATTTTGAATGTTTTTTTTATATATTTCCTTTTTATTTTAATTAAATTTGTAATAATTTTGTTGTGTTTTTGTCACTTGTAATATGATAAAGTAAAGTAAAACATAAAAATTTGTATTTAACATTTAGATTTTATTTTATCTAATATTTTAAATTAGATTTGCATTAGTTTTTAATTCGCTTTATTATTGTTTTGTTTTTATTCATTGTTATTTCAGTTAGTTATTTCTGTACATCGTTGTTTGTCTGTACATGAAATTTTATATTTTTTAATCATTTTATATTCAATATTCAGATGTTATTTTTGTATATTTTGAAATAAACAGTTTTTTTACATCCTGTCCTCGTTTTAATTTTAGTTAGTTTTAGTAATTTTGTTGTTTTTTGCATTTTTATAAGTTTTCTTTTTGTAAAAAAAAAATTTATTTTTACTGATTTTTTAAATAAATATTTTATTTTAGTTAACATTTATTTTCGTTTTAAAGTAAACTTAGTAAACTATAATAACCCTGACAATCAATTGCATTTCCATAAAACGTTTTCCATAAAAAATAATAATCATATTAATACAAAAATGGATAAACACAATAAAAAGCTGGACGGGAGGCAGCTGAAAAACTCTGAAATAGAGCGAGATATTAGATTTAGATGAAACACCGTGACATCAAACTATATGTGCACCAGTGAAGCGTTCACAATATCTCCAGAAATGTGCATTAATACGCTAATAACGTGATTTCATGTTGACTTCATTCATCATCTGAACCTGGTTTATTAGTAAAGATCTCACAAGCTTCTCCGTTCTTAGTGGCTCATAATCAGGTTCCACTGCTGAGAATCAGCTAAAGATCACAGTTTTCTATTCGTACCCATACGCTCAAGACTAATTAGAGCGTGTTAATGAATGTCTGAGTGCTGAAGGACAGCTGGTGAGAGACCGAGAGCCGCTTCAGCGCTTCTGTAAAATCCAGAAAACACTTGACAAATCAAATCCAAACACTTGAACTCTGCTGAAAACCTTGTGCTATAGAAAGTGCCATGCACTTGTTTGGTGCACACCTCAATCTTAGGGTCTTAATGGGCAACAATGCATTTAAATAAACGATGCAACACATTTCTGTCACATTTATTTTGGGACGAACATATTTCCGAAGATAAAAGTGCTGTTAAGACAACCCAAGTCTGGTTATTTTTAGCCCAGCGGCTGTTTAAATACAGGACAGAATATACCCAGCAACTGGAGTTATTCATTTAAAGTTGATTATACTCGTTCGCTTTTACAAGAACATTAGCTTATTTTTCACCTGCATGGGGTTATATTTCCAGGTTAACTTAAATCCATCTTTGTGCAATATGCCACACAAGCACTGTTTTCTTTTTCAGTTACTCGTTTAGAAGATGCTTACAAACGAGGAACATCACAAGCAGTTTTTCACATAACGATTAAGCACTCGCTTAACTTAATTAATTAATTAACCACACTAAATAAAGCATTAAAGCACACACAAATATTGAGAAAAATCGTCATTAAAAGTAACATTCTCAGAATGATTTTTTTGAGAATTGAGTTGTATGTTTGTATAATGTTGTTTAAATGTTACTTGTTTCAGAACGTTCAGAGAACATTAAAAGTAACATTCTCATAATGTTTGCAAAATGATACAACGGAAAGTTCTCTTATTATTTGATTAGCCTATAAAAAATACAGTTGATATAAAAAAAACAGTAAAAACCTGTTAAATGGTTAAGAGTAAGTTACTGTTAAATTTAAAGGGAAAAACCGTAAACTGCGGTGCTTTTGCTTCTATAATGTCCTCATTTGTAAGTCGTTTGGATAAAAGCGTCTGCTAAATGACTAATTAAATAAATACATTTCAAATGTTGTTTGAATTTGATGTTTTTTCTTTGAAATAACTGTTTCTTCTAAGTTTGTTCTAATCAGTTATGTGTATTAGGGTTGTATGTTACATCTAATGAACGTTTATTGCATATTTAAGTTTAACGAGTGTCACATGATGGTGTTTAGTGTTTGTGCTCCTTCTACACATGTTAATACATCAAAGCTGCTTGTGATGGGCTTTGGTTCATCATGTGACTTTCTCATCACCTCCTGCATTTGGTGATTATCGGTGTATTTCAAAGGCAAAACAATCTGATTTCAGTATTACAATAGGATGGTATATTAACATTAAATCAGTTAATGAAATTACGGTATTTAACTGTAACTTTAAGTTAAAACCGTGAAACCTAAAATGTTGTTGCTGTATTTCTTACGGTAGAATCCCGGCAAAAACAGCTGCCATTTTATTACCATAAAATTTACCGAATTTTAAGTTTTTAACATAATTTTAAAATACTGGTTTTTAATTTTCTGGGAGAAATAAAATTTTCATAACTTAACGATAACGTTAACAAAACTGTCTTAGAATAAAATATTTATTTGTAGTTATCTGGTCTTTAACTTCTCCAAATGTTAGCACATACACATACATTGACCATGAGGTGTCTTAATTAGATAATTAGATTAATTAGATTTACTATTTGTTTCAGAACCTCCAGAGAACATTCAAAAGTAACAATCCCATAATGTTTGCTAAATGATACAATGGAATATTCCCTTAACATTCACAACATTTAGAGGACATTCAGAAATATCGTTTTCATAAATTAATGAGAACATTTGTTCATTAACGTTCACATAACCAAGAAAAAACGATGTTTTGAATCTTCAGAGAACATTCAGAAATTATGTTTCCATAACTTCATGGGAACCTTAGCAAAGCATTCTTAGGATCTATTTTTTGTTAGTTGTGATTCTCTCTGCTTGATATTAAAGAAACGTTGACGTCTTTCCTCTATTGTTATAACTTGGGAAGCATGTGCTGATGTGGTAATAGGAAAATGATATATAAAATAATTGAGCTGTTAATTGATGTATTAATAGGACAGATCTGGTCTGCTGGCTTGTTTTTAACTATAATCCATGCATCGTGTGAGGTTTGATTACTGCACATGAATGATGACAGTCAGCTCTATAATGGGATTTAAGAAGCACATATTGTGGTGAAGAGTCTTACTTCATCCCAAAATACAATTCTGTCATCATTTACTCACCGTCATGTCCCTCCAAACCAGGATGAGTCTGAATCTTCTGCGGTGAATCTTCAGCACACTCTCACGCACACACACACACACTCTCACGCACACACACACACACACACACACACACACACACACACACACACACACACACACACACACACACACACACACACACACACACACACACACACACACTCACACACACACACACACACACACACACACACAAACACACACACACACACACACACACACACACACACTCTACACACACACACACACACACACACACACACACACACACACATATATATATACTTTTTTATTGTCATATTTATTAATTTGTAAACTTTTTGTACTATTATTTTATTTTAAAAAAGCACTGTTTGACTGCAATCTCAGGTGATATTTGCAGAAATGTCAGTCACTATTCAACACCATTCACAGCCCATTTGACGGTCAATACATCAATAAATCAGTGCACAGTGAGAAACGGTCACAACCAGAGAAAAGGACAGGCGCTGGGAGATGGAGCGTCTGCAGGGATGTGTGTTGAGCGTCAGACAGAGACTGTGACAGTCAGGAAAACAGCCGTCGTTCTCCAGAGGTTCAGCAGCCCGCTGTTTACTCACACGCTCAAACATCTGATGCTGTCTGACTTTCATTTCTCTCTCTCTAAACAGAGACCTGCTCCACCTTCCCAGAATCCTCTGCTTCTGTACTGACGCCCTGCTCTGAAACACTGAAGATTCAACACGTGCCATTCATTCAAGGAGTGGTTGATTGTGATTCCACTTTTAACTAACTTTATTTAGTGTGTAATGTGCTGTTTGAGCATAAACAATATCTGCATAGGTACGACGCTGGACGTTCAAGGCAAACGGAGATGCAGTCTTTCAAATGATGTCAGTTTAATGCCTACAATTACGGCTCTTAGGGACTACAACGAGCTACTTCCTGGGTTGGTGACATCACAAACCCTGAAATTTAAATAAACTCCGCCCCCCCGGAACATGCAACAAAGGGGGCGGGGCCATGTTGCACTGCTCTAGAGAAGAGGACGAGTGTTTGCCATGCTGTCAAAACTATGTGTGCAGGAAAAATTATATTCTGTCTTCTATTGTTTCTAATGGATTCACAAGTTTCAAAACCAATAATCTAAAGCAGCGGTTCTTAATCCTGTTCCTCTCTAACACTCCCTGCTAAAGCTACAGCGCAATCATGTATCCTGCTGTATTCAACATTAATCAGGATAAAACTGTATATTAAAAGTTAAGATAAGCAGTAGCATTACAAATAACAGCATATCTAAAAGTATGAGACAATAACAAACTATGTAGCATTTTGACTATTTTAAATGTTTGACTATTTTCCACCTGAGATCACATTTACACATTTACTTTAGAAAATACACTGTTTTCTGTTTTCTGCTGAGTTAAAACTGTATTATTATAATTGTGTGGGTGTACTGGTTTGGATATCTGAGTGTGCTTAGTATGTGGCTTGTATAATAATAATAAATACTGCTTAGCCGTTAGTAGGCTATCTGGAAAAGATATATATATATATGTGTTTTCATGAAAAGAACTGTGTAATTATGTAAACAAGCTGGCAAGTTAAAAACAACCTGAAAATGCATAATTTTTGGTAATTATGATCAGGACTGATGTTGGTAAAAGATCAATGCAAGTGAAATTGGAAAGAAAAATAATAATATATAATACTTTATGACCTTTTTTGACACTAAATGTTACTATTAGTTTCTGAATGTTCAGAGATCTGTAATCTGCACAAGCAAAACATTAAAAACTGATGTTTTGAGCATTAATTTTTCATGACTTAATTGAAATGTTGGTAAAACCTTCCTAGAATAAAAGTTATCTGTTTTTTAGTAACGTTCTCAAAACGTTAGCTTTTTTCTGAAAAGGTTTTTTAAATGTTACTGTTTGTTTCAGAATGTTCAACACATTCAAAAGTAACATTTCCATAATATTCTCAAAATTCTAAAGTGGAATGTTCACTTCATGTTTGCATAACTAATCCGTTTTTTTAACTGGATGCTTTAAACACTCATGTAATGTGACTCTGTGGCACTTTCAAAACATGAATCTGTTTGTTTGAGCAACACTGACTCAACCAATGGTGTGCGTTTGGGGCGGGGCTATCTGCTCGCCCAGCCAATGACAAATGGGGGCGGAGCAATTGGAACACCATTTGTAATTGGTACTTCTTTTTTATTGTCACTAATGGCACAGAAACCCCACGCTTTAATCATGTGGCATCGCTGAGCTGTTTAACAGACAGGACTTTCCGTTTGCGTGACTCATTGCTAATTGCTCTGAGAACAGCTCGTCAGCTTGCCAAAACTGGTGCAAAAAACCGCCAACACATTCGGTGTTATGCTGCGGGGAACTTTACCTGCCAGCCGAGCCGAGCCGAGCCAGGCTGTTTGCCAAGCCAATATAAAAGAACACATCAGTGAATAAATCCAATCAACTCATCACGCTCAACAGCCTTTCAAAAGCTCATTTACTGCTAATGAGGATCCTGCCAGACCAAAATGACTCGTTTGACAGCAGAGATTGGATGTGTAGCTGGATGTTTAGGAGCATCCGAATCGATAAACGCCATATTTAAACAAGCGCCGCGCTGATGAACGCCTCTATTAAACCTGCACTGAATGCAATGCTCTCCACTTAAAGTTCAATTCTAGTGTGATCTAACAACAGCTTTTGTGGAAAAAGGGTAATTAATACTAAAATATACACCGATTCAAAAGTACAGCTGCAAGATATACATATCGTATCCCTGTGGAAAAACTATCAACAGAAATTCTAATGGTTTCCAGTAGGCTACAAATACCATAAACCATTAAAAAAACATAAAAAATGGTTGGACATATTCCATTAGGATTTAGTGGTTTCAACAAGCCACCAATAAAGGTGACAAATACCAGTAAAGACCCACAGGAACCATTACAGTTTACATTAAAACCAACACAATTCCCATTATAACCAGTAAAAGCAATACTCATTCTGTGATGGTTTCTATGGGTTTTTCTCCAGCTGGGATGTATTTAACCTATTGTGATAGTCTTCTGACAGCGATACGACGCTGTAGTTTCTTTACTCTTGTGCAGTTATGAAGAGTTTAAACAGCCTCTTCTTCTGAAGATCGAGTATATGTTTAAAAGCATGTCGTGTCAACAGAAAACTGTGATTATGCTCATAATTACAGTGATCATAATCAGAGTAAAGATGTGAAGTACTGCAGTTTTAATCACACTTTACAAGCATATTGTCTATGCTTTAATTGCACAAAAATGTGCATGTAGTGCATCAGAAAATCGGGTTAAAGATGAATGATGCTTGGCTCTCAGAACGTTCTATGATTGCTAGTTTATGGTTCTCAGTAAACACACATCCGAACCTTCTCTGTTGGTTACACAGAAAGATAAAAAGATAAGAAAATTGGAGAACGTTGCTCTAATGTTGTCAGAACATTCGTATTTGCTTCCCAGAAACATATCCAAACAGGAACGTTAGGGAAATGTTCTGTGTTTGCTGGGAAACATTTCTGGTTACCATGAATCAATAACCAAACTGGAACCATGTGGGAACATTATGGGATGTTCCCAGACAACAGACATTCTCACATTCTCTGCTAGATAGCAGGAGAGTTTTCTAAATGTAATAGAACATTCTCCTAAACGTTCTCCGAATGTTCTTATTTGGTTCCCATTAGAATAACCAAACTGGAACTATATGGGAACATTATGGGATGTTCCCAGACAACAGACATTCTCACATTCTCTGTTAGTGAGCCAGGAAAGCATTGGTTATAACAGAACATTCCCTTTATGTTTGGAGACTGTTCTTCAAATGTTCTCAGAATGTTTTTATTTGGTTCAAATCTAAAAATGACCAAATCAGAACCATATGCAAAAGTTAGAGGAACATTTCCAGACAACAGACCAGGAAAGCAGGAGAACATTACATGTTTAGAACAATGTTCTCAGAATGTTCTTATTTGGTTCCTAAAATGACCAAATCACCCTAATGCTTATCGTCCCCATACAAATAACCAAAATGTAATACGAGCGATTCTGTGTGCTGGGAAAGAAGTTCTTGAGCATTTAAAATAGAGCATTTAAGACTCATTTCTGAACCACTGAACAGCTTGCACTTGAGACAGACAAACAACAAATGAGAATCATGTGAATTTAATCTTGCTTTTGAACTCATGAATTCTGCTGTTTATGCTCAGGGACAAGTAAATAACAACAAGATGGTGGTAAAAACACACAACATTTGTTAGCAAATAACAAAAAAAACACAATTCAGGATAAGTGATGTTCTGCTGTCAAGTAAATAAAACAACAAGATGGTTCCATGACGCTTAGTTAACAAATTCAGAGTTATGATTGAAGATGTTTCTGTGTCATATAAAAATCAAACCTCTGTTCTGGCTAGATTAACATATTGGTTATGAAGTTTTGAGTTGACAAAACCAAACCTCTTCAATCTGGCTTTATTGGTACCATGAAGCCGATCATCAACTTTCTCTGTCAACTCAGACTTGATCCTGGTTTAATGAAGCGCGTGCACATGAATGTGTGACATCATCGGCGATCAGCCAATCACAACACAGAGCAAGTGTGACTCACTTCAGCCAGATTCAAAACTCGTTCGTTAAAGAGATTAAAGAGGAATTAAACACATTTCACTGAAGTATGAAAGAGGACAAATAAAGGACATGATCTCGCTCTATCAGTGCAGTCACGAGTGAAACGTGTGAAGTTACTTTATATAGATGATATTATATAGAGACTCAAACATGTGTTTCTTCACATTGGGACTGCTAGTGTAACTCTGAAATTACAGATCTGAATGTTATGTTTCTATCTCCATAGACAGAACAGAATATGACTCCAACGGTCCTGAACGCAAACCTGCAGCACACAAAGATCATTGTAATTCACTTGCGCATTTATGAATACATTTTTGATTTGTAAAAAATATGTACGTTTGCCAAATTGGTTTAAAAGCAGTGCTGAAAAGCTGTTTTATTCTACATGAGTGATTCCTCTTTATCATGATCGGTTCTTACAGTACAATATCTTTTTATTACTGCACATTTTTAATCATGGATCACATCTTTAATTGAAAATGTTTGTTTTGCATGATCATCCACACCAACAGGTGTCAGTATAAAGTCCAAAATATGAATTATTGCATCTCTGCAATTGTATGACTGTTCTGGCATTAGGAACAAATGTCCTACCAGTAACATTAATAAAATCATTTATTCAGAATTACTTGGTACTTTAATAAAGTTCTCAAAACATTATAGTTAAAAAAGAAGAAAAAAAACGTCAAAAGTTGCACTCAATCTATTAAAAACATTGTACAAATATATGGTAATGTATTGATTTTTTTTTTACATGTGTGTGTGTGCGTGCATGCGTGCATGCGTGTGTGTATATAAATATATATAAATTCGTATAATATTTACTTAGTTGTTGAACAACATTTAAAATTCCTCCTGCAAAATAAATCAGTATACCAAAAGCAAGCAATAACTCAAATAAAAATATCTACAATAAAAAGTAGCAATCTATTAATTTAACAAATACAAAAAATTATATTAAATAAAAAAATATTATGTAAATGTATTGATACATTGGAAGTTATTTATTAATTAAATATATGTATATATTATATTATTGTTAACAATATACATTTTAGAAATGGGACATATCGAATGTTCACAAATACACTTAAAAATAAAGGTTCCAAAACCAGTTTTGGTTCCCCAAAGAACCTTCAGTGAACAGTGTGAAGAAACTAATCTAAAGAACGTTTCCCTGTAAAGAACCTTCAGTGAACAGTGTGAAGAAACTAATCTAAAGAACGTTTCACTGTAACCTTCAGTGAACAGTGTGAAGAAACTAATCTAAAGAACGTTTCACTGTAAAGATCCTTCAGTGAACAGTGTGAAGAAACTAATCTACAGAACGTTTCACTGTAACGAACCTTCAGTGAACAGTGTGAAGAAACTAATCTAAACGTTTCCCTGTAAAGAACCTTCAGTGAACAGTGTGAAGAAACTAATCTAAAGAACGTTTCACTGTAACGAACCTTCAGTGAACAGTGTGAAGAAACTAATCTAAAGAACGTTTCCCTGTAAAGAACCTTCAGTGAACAGTGTGAAGAAACTAATCTACAGAACGTTTCACTGTAACGAACCTTCAGTGAACAGTGTGAAGAAACTAATCTACAGAACGTTTCACTGTAAAGAACCTTCAGTGAACAGTGTGAAGAAACTAATCTAAAGAACGTTTCACTGTAAAGAACCTTCAGTGAACAGTGTGAAGAAACTAATCTACAGAACGTTTCACTGTAAAGAACCTTCAGTGAACAGTGTGAAGAAACTAATCTAAAGAACGTTTCCCTGTAAAGATCCTTCAGTGAACAGTGTGAAGAAACTAATCTACAGAACGTTTCACTGTAAAGAACCTTCAGTGAACAGTGTGAAGAAACTAATCTAAAGAACGTTTCACTGTAAAGAACCTTCAGTGAACAGTGTGAAGAAACTAATCTACAGAACGTTTCACTGTCGAACCTTCAGTGAACAGTGTGAAGAAACTAATCTACAGAACGTTTCACTGTAAAGAACCTTCAGTGAACAGTGTGAAGAAACTAATCTAAAGAACGTTTCACTGTAAAGAACCTTCAGTGAACAGTGTGAAGAAACTAATCTAAAGAACGTTTCCTGTAAAGAACCTTCAGTGAACAGTGTGAAGAAACTAATCTAAAGAACGTTTCCTGTAAAGAACCTTCAGTGAACAGTGTGAATAATCTACAGAACGTTTCACTGTAAAGAACCTTCAGTGAACAGTGTGAAGAAACTAATCTACAGAACGTTTCACTGTAAAGAACCTTCAGTGAACAGTGTGAAGAAACTAATCTAAAGAACGTTTCACTGTAAAGAACCTTCAGTGAACAGTGTGAAGAAACTAATCTACAGAACGTTTCACTGTAAAGAACCTTCAGTGAACAGTGTGAAGAAACTAATCTACAGAACGTTTCACTGTAAAGAACCTTCAGTGAACAGTGTGAAGAAACTAATCTAAAGAACGTTTCCCTGTAAAGAACCTTCAGTGAACAGTGTGAAGAAACTAATCTACAGAACGTTTCACTGTAAAGAACCTTCAGTGAACAGTGTGAAGAAACTAATCTACAGAACGTTTCACTGTAAAGAACCTTCAGTGAACAGTGTGAAGAAACTAATCTAAAGAACGTTTCACTGTAAAGAACCTTCAGTGAACAGTGTGAAGAAACTAATCTAAAGAACGTTTCACTGTAAAGAACCTTCAGTGAACAGTGTGAAGAAACTAATCTAAAGAACGTTTCCTGTAAAGAACCTTCAGTGAACAGTGTGAAGAAACTAATCTACAGAACGTTTCACTGTAAAGAACCTTCAGTGAACAGTGTGAAGAAACTAATCTACAGAACGTTTCACTGTAAAGAACCTTCAGTGAACAGTGTGAAGAAACTAATCTACAGAACGTTTCACTGTAAAGAACCTTCAGTGAACAGTGTGAAGAAACTAATCTACAGAACGTTTCACTGTAAAGAACCTTCAGTGAACAGTGTGAAGAAACTAATCTACAGAACGTTTCACTGTAAAGAACCTTCAGTGAACAGTGTGAAGAAACTAATCTACAGAACGTTTCACTGTAAAGAACCTTCAGTGAACAGTGTGAAACTAATCTAAAGAACGTTTGCGTTTCACTGTAAAGAACCTTCAGTGAACAGTGTGAAGAAACTAATCTAAGAGCGTTTCACTGTAAAGAACCTTCAGTGAACAGTGTGAAGAAACTAATCTAAAGAACGTTTCACTGTAAAGAACCTTCAGTGAACAGTGTGAAGAAACTAATCTACAGAACGTTTCACTGTAAAGAACCTTCAGTGAACAGTGTGAAGAAATGAATAATCTAAAGAACGTTTCACTGTAAAGAACCTTCAGTGAACAGTGTGAAGAAACTAATCTAAAGAGCGTTTCACTGTAAAGAACCTTCAGTGAACAGTGTGAAGAAACTAATCTAAAGAAGGTTTCACTGTAAAGAACCTTCAGTGAACAGTGTGAAGAAACTAATCTACAGAACGTTTCACTGTAAAGAACCTTCAGTGAACAGTGTGAAGAAACTAATCTACAGAACGTTTCACTGTAAAGAACCTTCAGTGAACAGTGTGAACTAATCTACAGAACGTTTCACTGTAAAGAACCTTCAGTGAACAGTGTGAAGAAACTAATCTAAAGAACGTTTCACTGTAAAGAACCTTCAGTGAACAGTGTGAAGAAACTAATCTAAAGAACGTTTCACTGTAAAGAACCTTCAGTGAACAGTGTGAAGAAACTAATCTAAAGAGCGTTTCACTGTAAAGAACCTTCAGTGAACAGTGTGAAGAAACTAATCTAAAGAACGTTTCACTGTAAAGAACCTTCAGTGAACAGTGTGAAGAAACTAATCTACAGAACGTTTCACTGTAAAGAACCTTCAGTGAACAGTGTGAAGAAACTAATCTAAAGAACGTTTCACTGTAAAGAACCTTCAGTGAACAGTGTGAAGAAACTAATCTAAAGAACGTTTCACTGTAAAACCTTCAGTGAACAGTGTGAAGAAACTAATCTAAAGAACGTTTCACTGTAAAGAACCTTCAGTGAACAGTGTGAAGAAAAACTAATCTACAGAACGTTTCACTGTAAAGAACCTTCAGTGAACAGTGTGAAGAAACTAATCTAAAGAACGTTTCACTGTAAAGAACCTTCAGTGAACAGTGTGAAGAAACTAATCTAAAGAACGTTTCACTGTAACGAACCTTCAGTGAACAGTGTGAAGAAACTAATCTACAGAACGTTTCACTGTAAAGAACCTTCAGTGAACAGTGTGAAGAAACTAATCTAAAGAACGTTTCACTGTAAAGAACCTTCAGTGAACAGTGTGAAGAAAATCTAATCAACAGAGCACACTGTAAAGAACCTTCAGTGAACAGTGTGAAGAAACTAATCTACAGAACGTTTCCTACTGTAAAGAACCTTCAGTGAACAGTGTGAAGAAACTAATCTAAAGAACGTTTCACTGTAAAGAACCTTCAGTGAACAGTGTGAAGAAACTAATCTACAGAACGTTTCACTGTAAAGAACCTTTGGTTTCATGGATGTTAACGGTTCTCAGTGGAACCATCACTGCCAATAAAGAACCTTTATTTTTAAGAGTGTATTAAAAACAGGGACATTATTCCAGAGCAAGAGGGTCAACGTTCTGTAACACCTGCTGGTTCTGGAATCCTCTGGTTTCTGTTGCTCTGTACGAGAGTCAAACACATGTGGTCTCTTCTGACCCGCA
>CM050417.1:272500-277500 GCA_027564155.1 Gymnocypris eckloni scoliostomus
CAGTAATTATTTTTCACACAGTTAACAAAGCGGTATTTTCCAGGTCTGTGTGTGATTGAAAACACGTCCAGGATTATTTAGAGTGACTCTCACCTGTATGCAGCTGCAGGAGACTCATAATTACAGCATTCACGTCTAATGATATATTTACTTCATATGCGTTAAATACAGCGGCACAGCCTGCAGAACTGACTGTACTCATGATATTGCCGGTTCATTACAGAGAGATGTAAAAGAACCTCAGTCATCTGATCAAGTGTCTCTTCATTAATCTCACCTATCTTCATCAGGTTTGAAGTCTCAATGTCTTTTAATCAATCTTGGGGATTTTTAGCGGATGTATGAAGCCAAGTTCTCAAGTCTTGATGTTTAACACTACATCTGTTGTTTTAGCATTTACAACCCAAGAAGCTTCTGTCTCTCAGATGGTTTGCTTGTAAAGAAAGATGCACAATAAATGACACTTCATTTATGCTTACTCTAATAAAACATGTCATTCCAAATCATTTCTGCAGTCACTTTATCATGGATATATTTACAGCTCATAGTTTCATTGCATTTCGGCTCTTTTCTCAGGGATCTGGTTCTTTGGTTTGGGGTTTGACTGGTCTCTTTATAAAATGCACCATGAGTGATTTATGTAATGTTTTTGGGACCCCTAACAGCACCTTGTCATGCAGAAGAGGAGGGTCCTGACAGATCGGACAGCTCACACAGGCTCATTTTAAAACTCTTACACTGAAATCCCATTGAAAACTCTTTCAAACATCTTCCATTACTTACTCTAATGCACCCCACAATCCACATCCCAGCTATAATTATCATTCCTAAAATCGAAATCCATTCATTACTTTTAAACACTCAGGCGTGTGTCAGATTTTTCACATGCGACAACTGCAAAAAACATTTTGGCTAACTTTTGCTTAGAACAAAAGCAATCAATATGTAAATCTCTTACTGAAAAAACAACATTATATTATATCTCTTAATAAAACAAGACCAACCAATATTTACATTTCTTAACAGAAAAATAAAAAATGTACATTTTGTCATTTAGCCAACACTTTTATCCGACTCGAAATGAGGACTAGAGATTAATATTTAAATGCAATATTTAAGACCAACATCTAAATCTTTTAACAGAACAACACCAACTGATATTTACATTTTTGCATGGAGAAAACAACCAATAATTTAATTTATGAATAGCACAAAACAAACAATAAAATCTCTTAATCTAACCAAACCAACCGATATTTAAGTTTCTTAATGGAAAGAACACTGACTGACATTTAAATCTCTTAATACAACAAAATTGACCAATATTTAAATCTTTCAATAGAACAAAAACTAACAATATTTAAACCTTGGAGCAAATTAAAACTGATCAATATTTAAATCTCCTAATAGAACAAAACTAATATTTAAACCTTTAACAGAAAAAAAAACTATTGGCATTCAAGTCTCTTAATCAAACAAAAGCAACCAAATATTTACATTTATTAACTGAAAAAGACAGACATTAAATCTTTCAACAGAACCGATATGTAAACTTTGAATAGCAGAACACAAGCAATATTTCAATTTATGAATATCACATAACAAACAATACAATCTCTTAATCTAACAAAACCAAACAATATCTAAATGTATTAATGGAAACCGATGTTTAAATCTCTTAATAGTTCAAAACTAACCAATATCTTTAAATCGCTTATTAATAATCACTTATTAAAAAACTGACAGACATTTAAATATATTAATACAACAAAAAATATGTTTAAATCTCTTCATTGAACAAAACTGACCAATATTTCAACCTTGTCACTGAACAAAACCAACCGATATTTAAATCTCTTAAATTGAACACAATTTTATTGTGAAAAGCAATTAAAATACAAATTAATACGACTGTTTCAAAAGTCTTATTCTACACTTTTTATTACCTAGAAGTCAATTCTAATGTTCTTCAAGGTTTCCTGGGACAAAAACAGTCATAATTTGTAAACGACCTCTGTTATGATAAGCTAAGCTAAGAAATCACTATAATAAAAACTGTATGAGAAATGATATGTTGGAAATGATTTGGTTGATAGCAGCTGTAAGCTTCATAATTCCAGAGCGGACCGATTGCTTCTTACATGCATCAGATGGAAATGATCAGGTCAGTATGGATAAAAAGGAAAGGCTGAGATAAATCAAATCCACAGAAAGAGCAATTAGGGAGCGATTTGTTATTTCAGCTCTTATGACCTCTTTATGGAGGCCGTCTGTCAGACCGCTCTCGAAACATCGTTAAGTTAACGATGACACCCAGCGCATGCTGAAGGGTGATTTCCAGGCTGTGTTTTCATTAAGAGACTAGTAGATGTAGTAAAAGTTAAGCGCGTGGCATGTATAATTCATGCAGAGGAGTGCGGTTAGACGTTTCTCAAACCTCTGCTGAATAAAACATGAAGTTGGTTTATTTGGAGCTGCAGAGAGACTCCTGTGATAGGTGCGTTTCAGACCCCCCGATGACCGCGCTTAGAGGACACGGCAGCTCATGAACATGTATGATGAGATCACAAACATGCCCCAGAGTGCACTTCTGCTTTCTGAGTCAGTGTTTGTATGTCAGGCTGATTTTTCTCCCTCAGCGGCCGTAAGCTGAACAGGTGGCTGTCGTTTAGTCAGTCAGTCATGCGGTTTGTGCTGTTAGGCCTGTTTTGATTATTTTAAAAGCTTTCTCTCTCTCTCTCTCTCTCTCTCTCTCTCTCTCTCTCTCTCTCTCTCTCTCTCTCTCTCTCTCTCTCTCTCTCTCTCTCTCTCACTCTCTCTCTCTCTCTCTCTCTCACTCTCTCTCTCTCTCTCTCTCTCACTCTCTCTCTCTCTCTCTCTCTCTCTCTCTCTCTCTCTCTCTCTCACTCTCTCTCTCTCTCTCTCTCTCTCTCTCTCTCTCTCTCTCTCTCTCTCTCTCTCTCTCTCTCTCTCTCTCTCTCTCTCTCTCTCTCTCTCTCTCTCTCTCTCTCTCTCACTCTCTCTCTCTCTCTCTCTCTCTCTCTCTCTCTCTCTCTCTCTCACTCTCTCTCTCTCTCTCTCTCTCTCTCTCTCTCTCTCTCTCTCTCTCTCTCTCCTCTCTCTCTCTCTCTCTCTCTCTCTCTCCTCTCTCTCTCTCTCTCTCTCTCACTCTCTCTCTCTCTCTCTCTCTCTCTCTCCATCTCTCTCATCTCTCCATCTCTCTCTCTCTCTCCATCTCCATCCATCCTCTCTCCTCCATCCATTCCTCTCCATCCATCCATCCATCTCATCTCTCTCTCTCTCTCTCCCATCTCATCCATCTCTCCATCCATCTCTCTCTCTCTCTCTCTCTCTCTCTCTCTCTCTCTCTCTCCATCTCTCCTCTCTCTCTCTCTCTCTCTCTCTCTCTCTCTCATCCATCTCTCTCTCCATCCTCTCTCCATCTCATCCATCTCTCTCCATCTCTCTCTCTCTCCATCTCATCCAGTCTCTGTCTCTCCATCCATCCATCTCTCCTCCATCTCTCCTCCATCCATCCATCTCTCTCTATCTCATCCATCCATCCATCTCTCTCTCCATTCCTCAGTGATTCAATCCATCCATCCATCCATCCAGACCTGTGGGATCCAGCAGAAAGCAGTTCTCTATCCATCCAAATTCCATCACATCCATCCATCCATTCCTCCATCCATCCATCCATCCATCTATCAATTCATCCATCCATCCATCCATCCATCCATTCCTCTATCAATCCATCCATTCCTCTATCAATCAATCCATTCCTCTATCAATCAATCCATCCATCCATCCATCCATTCCTCTATCAATCCATCCATCCATCCATCCATCCATTCCTCTATCAATCCATCCATTCCTCTATCAATCCATCCATCCGTCCATCCATCCATTCCTCTATACATCCATCCATCCATCCATCAATGTATCCATCCATCCATCCATCCATCTGTCTATCTATCTGTCGATCCATCTATTCATCATCCATCCACTAATGAGTCTATCCATCCATTCCTGCATCAAATGAATGTTCCTCTCCATATGCAGCGTCTGATTATTACAGAACATCGTTTCAGTTCATTTCTCTGTTTGTTATAACAAGCAAATATCATGGTTTATAATAAAGCACTTACAAATAAAGTCTGTTTTTTACATTTGCATTGGAATAAACAATAAAACATACTCACTGTTATAGCCAAACAACGAACATATAGCCCTAGCATGCAACTAGTGTGATAAAACACTTACTTCTGGTCTGTGTTGCATCCAAACGTCAAACTCCTGTCCAATAAATCTGTGGAGATCAATCAAACATGCAAGAGTGTGTAGAGCACATGTGAGTGTGTGCCGAGTCAAGCACGTTACTGGTAGATTTGAAAACAATCTGTTGATATTATCTGTAAAAACCACATGAAATAAGCCTGAGCGATAAATACTGGAGTCAGTAGAGGTTCTATAACGAGGTGCGGACACTTATCATGACTGGCTCGTCTGGTGACATGCAATTAGTCCATAATTAGCAGAGTCATTATTGAACATGTGAATTAAATTATTTTTACAGTTAATATACATATTTCATTAGCTTGCGGAGGAGGCAGGATTGTGATTTTCTTGCGTGTCGGACGCAGTTTTTCCAGCGAGATTAACGATCGCCCAGCCATCACCCGTTAATTTTAATTAGCATGGAGGGGACAACGAGGGTGGAGTTCTGTCCGAGTGAGCAAACACAAGGCATTTCATGGCATCTGTAGAAGAAAAAAAGAAGATGTTTGTAAAAATGTCCATTCAATAAAAGTCATACAGGTTTGGAAAGACATGAAGGTGAGTAAACAATGACAGAATCATATTTGTATGTCATTTATAGGAAACATTGCACAGAAAATGTATTATTATATTACATTATTATACTATTATAAATTTGGTTAATATTTTGAATTATTGAATTTTATATTTTCTGTTTTCACTTTAATTTTAGTTAAGGTTTT
>CM050417.1:285000-312500 GCA_027564155.1 Gymnocypris eckloni scoliostomus
TGTTGGTTTTGATTGCTTCTATAATGTCCTCATTTGTAAGTCGCTTTGGATAAAATCGTCTGCTAAATGACTAATTAAATAAAACAAGATAAAAACAGCAGGCTATATTATATATTTTCTATACAAATTTTAGTACATTTCATCAAATTTGTCAGCTTGCTTACACTGAAAAAATGAATTTACTAAAAAGTTTTAAGGTAAGTGGTTGCTATCAATTTATATTGGCTACATTTAAATAAACACATTTAGTTGACTAACTTTCAACATTTTGTTAGCTAAAATAAATTATTTGCAATCACTTACCTTAAAATAAATTTGTATCATTTTTTCCCAGTGTAGGCCTACTAATGCTCATGCAGTGTCTGTGCATGCAATTTGATCATGCAAACAACAATCAAACTAACATTCATAATTATCAAAATATCATTTTGAGGCTTTAGCACATTCAAAGTTAGCCTAACCAAAGTTGAACAAGAAATCCTCTGAAGAAGTGAGTCCGAGCTTGTGATTTCTCATGGTTTTCAACAGCTCTATCAGTGGATTGACAGAATGAATATCATTTCCCGGCGCATTGATAACGTATCTGCTGTTCAAACACGACCGTCTCATTGTAATGCAGCACCACAGCGATCACAGCGTCTGCTGCAGTCGTTTAACGCTGAGCGAATTCGATTGTAATTCTAATTAAACTGTAATCTCAGCGGAAGCACAGAGAAGCGTCTCGGAGCGCCAGGTGATTGGACACTGACCGGACACGAGGTGAGGACCGTAACGGACCGCTCCCGGGGGACGCGCTTAATCACGTGCAATACAAACACAACAAGATAGCTTAAGGTTAAACCGGCCGGTAATTGAACTCCGCGGAGATACGGCTTTCATTCCCACAATCCCTCATTTATTTAATGACTGTGTCAGAGAGTAAGTCGCTTTGGATAAAAGTGTCTGCTCAGTGAATACATGTAATGTATAAAATGCTGAGCGAGTATGAATCTGTAGGGATGCTGGATCTTTAAAACTGGAACACATGGTCATAATATGTCTGGATAATTTAGCAGATTTTCAGAAATGCGTTCAGGTCAAACTTGGAAACTTAAAACATGATTAAATTCATTATTTAGCCCACACGAACATGATCAGGTCACACATACTGTAAAGAGCTTAAGTTCGTGATTGAGTCACTGAGGCACAAACCAACTCATAAAATATCTGGTAATACTTATGGTTTTATATGTAATGCATTATACAAGTATGCATTGATTATGCCTTGCAATGCACATATTGAACAATCACATGAATAACTATATAAGCACAGTTAAAATACATAATAATATTATTCATTGTTACACCTTTAGAATGTATAATGCATTAAAATGCATGACAAACAACTGATTTCAGATGTAATCTGCAAATATTACTATGCTTTTTATGGATATTTATGAAAAGGTATGATGCATTAAAATGCGTGTTATGAATATGTTGCCTTGTGATGTTGTATTTTTTGGTGGTGAAATGTTATATGTACTGTTTTTGCTATATTGCTTTGTGTTTAGAATATCCAAATAAACAATGTTATTATATTATTAATTATACAGTATTAGTTTTTTATATTTCAAATTGGCTTATTTATGTTTTTTTTTTTTTTTACATTTAAAAAAAGAAAATGTGCTTTTGACATTTTTATTAGTTTTTTACTTATTATTTAGGTTTAATTTTAGTTTTTATTTATTTTTAGTTAGCAATTTAATTGTTAAAATTCTACAAATTAACCTTTTTATTGTTTATTTAAGAAAACATTAAAGAAAAATAAAAATAATTTGCAAAAATAAAATGTCAAAATATTTTTACTGTACGTGTTAGCGCAGCATTTGGACAACTTCACTGTGACACTAATATGACAATGTTTGAAGTGTACATTTATGTTTATGCATTTGGCAGATGCTTTTATCATGCATTCAAGATACATGCATATTTTATTAGTTCATGCTTTCCCTGAGAATCAAGACCACAACGTGTCAAGTTCCATGCTCTACTGTTTACATCTAAATAAAAAGCATATTTAATCCAATATATTCAGATATGGGAAAATGAAAATGTACTGAATATGTACTGGATTGAGAGAGAAAGAGAGAGTGATAGAGAGAATATGAAATGAAAGTTGTATCTCTTTGATCCAAAGCCCCTCTAAGTTCTGGCATAATTGAAGAATTTCATTTCAGCAGAAATAGGGCTTTACAGCAACAGCAGATTGGCTGTGTGTGTGTGTGTGTGTGTGTGTGTGTGTGTGTGTGTGTGTGTGTGACAGTGTGTGTGTGTGTGTGTGTGAGAGTGTGTGTGTGTGTGTGTGTGTGTGTGTGAGAGAGTGTGTGTGTGTGTGTGTGTGTGTGTGTGTAGTGTGTGTGTGTGTGTGTGTGTGTGTGTGTGTGTGTGTGTGTGTGTGTGTGTATGTGTGTGTGTGTGTGTGTGTGTGTGTGTGTGTGTGTGTGTGTGTGTGTGTGTGTGTGTGTGTGTGTTGTGTGTGTGAGTGTGTGTGTGTGTGTGTGTGTGTGTGTGTGTGTGTGTGTGTGTGTGTGTGTGTGTGTGTGTGTGTGTGTGTGTGTGTGTGTGTGTGTGTGTGTGTGTGTGTGTGTGTGCTTGTGTGTGTGTGTATGTGATGAGTGTGTGTGTGTGTGTGTGTGTGTGTGTGTGTGCGTGAGAGCTCTGTGTTCAGTCTCAGCTGATACGGGTCATGGTCTGTTCATCAGCGTCTGTGATAAACTGAACAAAATTCATTTTCTTAAGCATATGTCAAAAATACCTATCTTTGAAGCCGATAATCATACTTGAGAAGCCACTCGGTGGCCACTTGGTTTTGTAAGATTTGTTAAACATATTGAATAAAAGTCATGTTTAATACATCTTGAATCAAGTTTATTTTCTTACTCCATCTGTCAGTGGCACTTCTACATTGAATTACTCTCCGGGCGATAACACATTTTTCAAGTCAAGATATGCTGGATTTGTTTCATCTTTTGTCTTCTCCAGATGATAACTGAGTGTTGTGGATTATTGTGATGTTTTTATCAGACTCTCATTCTGACGGCACCCATTCACATCCATTGCTGAGACACTGATGCAGAGACACATTTAATTTGGGGTGAACTGTTCCTTTAACAGCTCAGTTGACTATTTTTCTTTAAGCAAAATGATTTTCCCACTAAAACACACTCATGTACATCTTTATCTGCAGCAAAAGCACAACAAGACAGCTCAAATCTCTAAACCCTCAGTGACTAAACATAAATCAGAAAACATAATATTAATAAAGATGAATGAGAATCTGACCTCTCCGGTAACTTCTCTTTCGTTTACCGTCCAGAAACCATGTGGGTTTTGAGAAAGGAATTAAGGATATCAAGTGTCACAGTAATTCATTCACATGATACTTGTGAGGAATAATACAAAAAGTTATTGCTTTTTCCCTCGCGTGTCTGATATAATGGCAATATTTCACTGCAGCATCCCCTCAAGGAAAGAGCTAAAAGTTTAGTGAGTCGTGTTAAACTCTGAGAAGATGTAACCTCTTGAACCGTTCTTGTTGTTCTCAGAGGAAAGATGAAGACGAGGAATGGAACGAGACGGAAAGCATTCGGTCAGGAGAGGAAATGAAAGCCTGCGGCGAGAGTCGTGTCTCCTGATCTTCTTAATGGTGTTTTTCAGACACCTCCTGTCCAATTATGAAGCACCGTAACATAGATCAAACCTCCCAGACGCCGTCAGCTCTCCGTTCCTGCCTGAAAACAACACCCTCGTCCAGGGCTACACGAGGACATCTACCACCTCACAGCACGACACACAGCGAATACAGAGTTTATACTCATATACCACCCGCGAAACACTTCTCATGCTCTGCCTTCCGCCGCTTAGAAACGATTGTTAATATTGTTTGAAGCCTTTAGTTAAAATATACTCAAAAAGTGTTTTGTTGAGTTTCATATATTTGCCACATCAGGCTTTTATGGCTCATATAGTCTGATATAGTGAGTGTATGTAGTAGAAACAGCTCAATTTTATCCATAAAAAATACTATAGTAAATACTGTAGTGTACCATATTATAGTAAAGTGTATTATACTGTGTATATTATAGTATTTACAACACTTTTTAATGAATGCTACAGCTTTACTGTAATATTAGAACTGATACACTGTATAGTGTAGTATACTTTAGTTTTTACTATAGTAAACTGTAGTGTAATTGTAGTATAATACACCCTATAGTTGTAGAACATGTTAGGGTAAAGTCATTTGTTTATATAACTATCGTTGTTATATTACCACAGCAACTATAGAAGTACTTTACTATAGTATGCTTCAACAACACTCTAGTATTTACCCAAACTGAGCAAAACCATGCATTTTTGGTTCAGATGCTAGTATTTATATGATGCAATTCTGAGGGTGCAGACTTTAGTAGGCATGCTGTGACATGTCTCTCTCTCTCTCACTATGTGCAGTGAGCACTGAACTGTCCCTAGCAGTGATTTTGATCAAACAGTTAAATGCATGTGTACGTGTAAGCACTGCTGATGTCATTTCAGCCGCATTGAAATAGTTTACACCATTGATATCACCTGAGAAATACGCTAGGAAACCATGTTTTCAAGGACACACATTTAATACACGAGTGGAGTGAGATCATAACATCCTAATCAGTTAAACCACTGTTTCAAAGCAATCCGATCGGATCGTGTATCGTGAATCATTGGGACTTCGGAGCATGGCTCACAAATCATTTCTATGATTCATTTGTTTATTAAACAGTACAAAACATCAAACCATGAAGGCAGTGCAGTTATAAAAACAAAACAAAACAACAACAAAGAGAGCATTTTATTATAGTAAAAGCTCTGGAAACAGAAGATCCTGATGATCAGATCTGAGATTAAAACATGATTGATGGAGAATCAAGTAAAGCTGAGCGTCTTCAGAAAGTGTTCATCTGGAGATATGACTGCAGTTATTCTGACCTTTACTTGATCAAAAACAGTCAAGATTTGACAGTAAAAGACTCGAGAAGCACCAGCAAGAATTACAATTACACTAAAAGAACATTTACTGGATAAAAACACCAAACTATCAATCAGACGACAGAAGACACGGAGTACAGATTGTGTTTTTAAGTGACGTTTTGATCATGTTGATCATACATGGCTTAATTTTCATATTTAATATGAATTTATACGGTTAAAACGTCTAATGAGCATACATTCACTCATCTAAAACATGAATTAATGGGAGATTTCAGCGTGTAGGTTTCCTTTTAAAGATGCAACGAGGCAGGAGACCTTGAAATGTCGGTGTTGAGAAAATGCCTCTGCTTTGAATCAAGTCTGATGATGTGATGAAAATAACAGCATTCACACGTTTCCTAAACCGTTCTACTATCTGAGGTTATTTAACTTTATGAATCGCCCCGCACTAGGATTTAAAACGTTAGGGCCTGGTTTCATAGACAGGGTTTAGCCTAAGCCGGGATTAGGCCATAGTTCAATTTGTATAAATGTGCCTTAAAACCATTACTGGGGGGCATCTTGAGACAAAACAAAGACACTGATGTGTTTTAAGATCAGTCAGTGCAAGTTTCTTTTAGTTGAAACCGCTCAGACTTATATTTTAGACTAGGACTAGGCTTAAAGAGATAGTTCACCCAAAATGATAATTCTGTCATCATTTACTCACCCTCAAGTGTGTGTCTGTGTGTGTGTGTGTGTGTGTGTGTGTGTGTGTGTGTGTGTGCGTGTGTGTCTGTGTCTGTGTCTGTGTGTGTGTGTGCGTGTGTGTCTGTATGTGTACGTGTGTGTGTGTGTGTGTGTGTGTGTCTGTCTGTGTGTATGTGTGTGTGTGTGTGTGTGTGTGTGTGTGTGTCTGTGTCTGTGTCTATGTCTGTGTCTGTGTGTGTGTGTGTGCGTGTGTGTGTGTGTGTGTGTGTGTGTGTGTGTGTCTCTGTGTGTGTGTGTGTGTGTGTGTGTGTGTGTGTGTGTGTGTCTCTGTGTGTGTGTGTGTGTGTGTGTGTGTGTGTGTGTGTGTGTGTGTGTGTGTGTGTGTGTGTGTGTGTCTGTGTCTTTGTGTGTCTGTGTTGTTTCCTCTTCAACTGTTTTTACCAAATAGTTTTTCTTGTTTTATTTTGAGCATAGATTTATTTATTGTACCTTGAAAAGATACCTGTATGAATGTGTTTGTTCTGCTGAACACGAAGGAAGATATTCTGAAGAAAGCTTGTAATCAGGCTGTTTTGGGCACCATTGACTTCTATAGGAAAACAAAATACTATAGAAGTCAATGGTGCCCCAGAACTGCTCTGTTCCTCTCATTCTTCAGAATATCTTCCTTCGTGTTCAGCAGAACAAACACATTCATACAGGTTTGGAAATACTTGAGGGCGAGTAAATGATGACAGAATTGTCATTTTTGGGCGAACTGTCCCTTTAAGCCTTGTTTGTGAAACCAGGTGTAAAGTTCATTTCACAGAAAAATGAAAATGATATGAAAATGTTCCCACTTTCAGGCCATCCAAGATCAGGATGAGTTTGTTTCTTCGTCAGATTTGCAGAAATGTGTCTCTGCATTAGTGTCTCAGCAATGGATGCTCTGCAGTGAATGGGTGCCGTCAGAATGAGAGTCTGATAAAAACATCACAATAATCCACAGCACTCAGTTATCATCTGGAGAAGACAAAAGCTGAAACAAATCCATCATTAAGACGTTTTTAACTAAAATACCATAATCCATAATAACGCTTGCTCTGTGAAAAAGTGTTTAAGTCTGAATCAGGAGAGAAATCTGCAGCGTTTACAAGATAAAACATCTCTAAACTAACATGTGTCTGGATTTTGATGTTTCCAGTCCAGATGTGTCTCGTCTTCACCCTGCATCCTGCTGCTAAACTCCAGCGAAACTTTTCTGTCTACACAAGCAGTCCAGAATGAGAGACAGACATGCTGAGCTCTTCTTGTGTGATATTACACAGATCAGCAGTCTAAAGTCAATCTGCTGCTGAACCATTTCACACCCGGTACAGCGTCATCCACATAAACACATCCACACGCTGCTGTCTGGACTCGTCACGCTCTCATTCTGCACAATGAACCAAACATTCAATAACTAGTCACTGCAAGAAATACAAAAGATTTACAAGAATTACATTCTGATGCAGAATTGCATAAAATGACCTATTATTTCAGATTAAAGGCATAAAGCTTTCATTTGTGCTTAAAATAAAACAAGAAAAACTAATCGACAATTGGCAAGAAACCTATTGAAATTAAATCAAGATATAGCCTCTTGCTCACTCTATTAAATATATTATATTATATATTATGATATTTAAAAAAACATTTTTTTTAACGAGTTATGCTTTTTTTAAAGAATTTTTAAAACATCAATATATTTTTTTGGTATAATAAATATATGCTTAAAATAAAACAAGAAAATCAATTTGCCAGCATCTATATTTTTAAAGGTAAAATAAATCTGCTTAAAATAAAACAAGAACAATGATTTGCCAATGGAATTAAAAACACTTAACTGGAGATTTCTAATTAAGTTTTTAATCTTTGATATAATCTTACATAATAGAAAGTATAGACAGTAATCCATTTATATAAAGAAATTAATATATAACTAATTAATAAATTGGATTAATTAATTAATCAATTATTGTATTATACAAATCTGCTGATTTCAGACAATTTTAAAAGCACTTTTATGTTTCCAAGGTGTTAACTTCTTCAAACATACACTTCAAACACACACACATGCACGCACGCACACACGCACGCACGCACACACACACACACACACACACAAACACACACACACACACACACACACACACACACACACACACACACACACACACACACACACACACACACACACACACACACACACACTATTTACTTTATATACATTTATATATTTTTTCTATTTACATATTTTATTATAAACTATGTTTTTACCAAATAGATTTTCTTGTTTTGTTTTAAGCATAGATTTATTTATTATACCTTGAAAAGATACACATCACAATAATATAAATATACGTAAATATTTAATTTTTATTTTATAAATACAGAATTTATAAATAAATATATAATAAATATAAATATGGATGAATGAATGAATACATTTAATTTATTTTATTTTGCAACTCTTTCTTTTAATTTTATATTTTGTAAATGTAATTTATTTATACAGTAATTATCAACTCACAAAGCCCAGTTTGGAAAACCCTGATCTGGGAAATAAAACAGGTCATTTAGCATTTTAAATCAGATTACCTGCAAAATGAACACGAGACCGTCTGCCAGTCTGATTGAATATTGATTCAAAAGAAGAGAAGTTATTAATTACGACGGCTATCATTGATCACAGAAGGTCATGTGAGTGCACTGCATTGTGGGATACAGTATCTCACGCCGTGTGCTGTGACGTATACGTCACATTAATGCAAACGCAGAAGGTCGAAGTTTTCATGCACACGGGACATCTGCAGCAGAACATCAGTCCTGTTCTGAACACAGCCCATGAAATCCACATAATATGCAGAATATATACAGCACATAATCATGAGATGTTGTGAGTCAGATGCTGGCAGAAAAGCCAAAGCGAGTCCCGTTGTGATGTACAACACGCTGCTGAATTCACTGTTTTCAGGCCAGTAAATCTCAGCTTCACCTCAGGTCTGCTGGCAGATGGCCGTAACTGCTTTAAGCTCAAATGAAATCACTCGATTGATTCCTCACAGACATCTCATCACTGCTGTTCAGAAATACAGCATAGACCCGTGTAATGAATGATCAGATTATACCGAGCAAATAACCTTTGAGGATACTGTAAAAATACAGTCAAGGAAGCATTTGATTAATATTTAGTGTGCTTTTAAAACAAGCTATCGCTCGTGTTTTAATATTTCATGTTGTTTCCTCTTCACCAAGAAGCTTCAAAGCAATCATAAGTCATTAGAGTTCACCTCGTCAGGGCCTGACGTTCCCCGTCGATCATTAAAGATGAATTCTGCACAATCGCTGCTCAAACTGAAGCGCAGGGACAGCAGGTGTTTACTGAAGGATCGCTCTGGGTTCAGTGTAAGCGCTGCTGACATCATGTCACGTACCACACGAAATCATTTAGACCCGTCACTCAGAAGAAACCAAACACACTGTATTTACAGGAACTCACAGCAGAAGTGATGGAGGTCGTGTGCTTTGCATCAAAAGCTGAAGTTTGGAAGCTTCTGGGAATCAAGGAATGATTTTGTCAAAGTAAAACAACATCAAATCAATCTTTGATTGCAAAACTGCACTGTTTTACTTTGAAATTGAAATTGAGTAAAAATCACAAATAATTAAAAGACATGCATAGCAAGTAACACGCTGAATTGCGAAATTTTGTAGTAGAAAGACATATATGTAATTATTTTCTTAACCTCGTAAAAAATAGTACTTCAATAATCTTTATTTACAACTTTGAAAAATGGAGATAATAAAATAAAAACATAAAAATGTGCACAGCATCCAAAGTTTAGATGAGTTTGTTTCTTCATCAGGTTTGTAGAAATGTGTCTCGGCAATGGATGTGAATGGGTGCCGTCAGAATGAGAGTCTGATAAAAACATCACAATAATCCACAGCACTCAGTTATCATCTGGAGAAGACAAAAACTGTGTGTTTGTAACTAAAATACATAAAATAAAATACTATAATCCATAATAACTCATCCTCCGGTGAAAAAGTGCATCTCTTGTTGTCTCTCGCATCAAAATCCAGACACTTATTTGTTTAGAGATGTTTTATCTTGTAAACGGTGATTTGTTTGTGCAGATTTCTCTCCTGATTCACACCAGAACACTTTATCACTGGAGGAAGCGTTATTATGGATTATGGACTCATATTTTAGTTAAAAACATCTGTATTTGTTTCATCTTTTGTCTTCTCCAGATGATAACTGAGTGCTGTGGATTATTGTGATGTTTTTATCAGTCTCTCATTCTGACGGCACCCATTCACATCCATTAGTCAGCAAGTGATGCAATGCTACATTTCTCCAAATCTGATGAAGATACAAACTCATCCCGATTTTGCTTTACCAAATTACAAACCCAAAGTTTGGACATCCTTCAGCGCTTGAGAACTGAAGCACAACAACCCTCTCCGTCTTTCATCTTAGCGCTTGACTGGGAGAGATCTTCAATTAAAGCAATCGCTGAAATTACAGAAAAACTAGCAGTTTGGTGCGACAGCAACAATATGCTCGATTCAACATCAAAGCTTTGATGTTAGCAGCTATTAAAAACAGCTTCCAGCATCCGATTTCTTTAGCTTGTACAACACATACACAGGTAATTAGATTTGAACTGGCTCGTCAGTGATTTTAAACGTCACTGTCTCACAAGATGCCTGTGTTTTTGTAAGTCGATGTTGATCACAGAAAAGATGAAACCGTTTCACCAGAACGAGCTTAAAACAACTCAAACCTAAAGAAACATGCATTATTATATTTATAGCTTAAACTCTTTATTTTGATGCAAATTCAACTATCAAGACAAATTAGATCAATTATTCAACGTGGACAGACTATGATGCTCCGATTCTCAAAAACAAAACCACACAAGATAAATGACACACCTTATTACATTAATGATGTCTTAACTAACTGCAAGAATCAACATGATCTGTGCCTTAAATAGCACTGAAAGCAAAGCCGAGTTTACAAATCAACAATAACTCAATAACTAAGAAATTTGAACAATAAACTATTTTTATACTGTTTTGGTTCTCAAAGCATGTTTGTGTACAAATTATACCAAAAAAACAGATATGACTTCATGTGATTATTAAACTTCATAAGAATACGGTTTAATTACATTAATGTGAGCGCTGTTTTCAGAGTAGTTCACAATCGGTGTATATTCATGCCAAATGATTGCTTATGATCTGATGTTGATGAATAACGAAAATGTTTACTTGATAGTGTTTATAGAAGAAGAAGAATTGTTTATTTGTCACATACACAGAGTATGGTTATATACAGAGTATAACCAGCAGTGAAATGTGTTCTCTGTATTTAACCCATCCAAGTGCACACACACCTGGAGCAGTGGGCACACACACACACACACACACACACACACACAGACACAGACACAGACACAGACACAGACACACACACACACACACACACACACACACACACACACACACACACAACACACACACACACAAGCAGTGGACACACACACACACACACACACACACACACACACACACCTGGAGCAGTGGACACACACACACACACACACACACACACACACACACACCTAGAGCAGTGGACACACACACACACACACCTGGAGCAGTGGACAGCCGGGGAGCAGTCGGGGGTTCAGTGCCTTGATCAAGGGTCTCACCTCCAGCCAACTCCAGCCGGAGCCGAGATTCGAACCCACAACCTCAGGTTACAAGTCCAACTTTCTGTCTATCCATCCATCCATCCATCCATCCATCCATCCATCCATAATTTTGTATATATGTTCTTTCTATTGTTTTTTTATCCTTTGATCAATCTTTCTATTGCTCTCTGGTTATTTCTGTTGTTCTTGCATTTGGCAGTTCTTTCGATTGTTTTTTCTCAAAATTTTCAAGTGTTTTACAGTGTATTTCTGTCATTTGATGGTTATTTCTATCATTCTTTATTTATTTTTCTTTTTCTTTCAAATGTTTTAATAATTTTATTGATTTTTTATTTAATTGTAAAAATTGTATTACATTTTTATCATTCTATCATTTTACAGTTCTTTCTATAATTGTATCATTATTTTATGTGTTTTGCAGTTCTTTCTATCATTTAATGTTTCTTTATATCATTCTTTCTATTATTTTGTTCTTTAATGCTTTATCATTTATTTTTATTTTTTTCGTTTTATAATATTTTCTTAATTTTTTTTAGATAATTTTATAGTTCTTTCTATTGTTCTTTATCATGTTACAATTCTTTCTGTCTTTATATTGCTCTATAGTTTTATTTTATTCATAATTTTGCTTATACATGTTTCCTTGTATCCCTTATTTTAAAGAAAAGGACATTATGTGATAAATTTTCAATGTGGCCCTAAAGTATTTTAATGCACTCCTAATTTTTTCTTGGGAGTGTCAAGCCCTGTATTAAAGAGATGTATGTTTTTCTTTCTCTCAAGAAGCAACACAATAACCCAAACATGTAATCCTGGTAAAAAAGAGCACTGTAGTAAAGAGATAAGCGTCAGAACCGTACAGCTGCTGTCACGCTCACATACAACACGCTCAATGAAAGCCCCGAGTCGAGGTCATAAACACACACCCATCCATCCAGATGAACACAACGCCCAATTAATCTGCTCCAGCAAAGCCCCCGCCGTGATTAAGCCACAGGTAGTTTAACAGAATGAACGCCGACGCAGATGTAGTTTAAAAGCACACTGCTGGGAAACCAGATCCAGCACATTTCTGCTGCATCAATTAGAAAATCCTTCAGGAGACGAGACAGAGGAACAAATAAACACGATCACAGACACTTCAAATAAACGTGCAATTAACTGATACGCTCGTTACTGCAGACAGATCGACTCATTTGTCATTCTGGTTCATGCTGTCGTCTGAAATCACATCGCTGGGATGTTTGCGCTCTTCTTATGTTCTGGTTTCTATCTGTTACATTTCCATGGAAACACATTGACAATCCAGCGTGATTTAGGGATGACTTACGTTCTCATTTCCTTCAGGAGGGAGAAAACCGTCTACAGGATAATGAAGATGTTAAAGCTGAGTTACAGAACGAGAGAATCACTGTATCCAAGCTGCACATCCACAACTACTGCAGACCAGCAGAAACCAGCACAGACCACCAGACCAGACTGTATAAAAATAGAGATGATAGATAGACAGACAGACAGACAGACCAGACTGTATAAAAACAGACAGACAGACAGACAGACAGAGAGACAGATAGACAGACAGACAGACAGACAGACAGACAGACAGACAGACAGACGGATAGAGAGACAGACAGACAGACAGACAGACAGATAGACAGACAGCGGACAGACAGAGGCGGATAGAGAAACAGACAGGCGGATAGAGAAACAGACAGACAGACAGACAGACAGATAGACAGACAGACAGACAGACAGACGGATAGCGAGACAGACAGACAGACAGACAGACAGACAGACAGACAGACAGACAGACAGACAGACAGACAGACAGACAGATGGATAGAGAGACAGACAGACAGACAGACAGACAGACAGACAGATGAACAGGCAGACAGACAGACAGACAGGCGGATAGAGACAGACAGACAGACCGATAGACAGACAGGCGGACAGACAGATGGATAGACAGACAGACAGACAGACAGACAGACAGACAGACAGACAGACAGACAGACAGACAGACAGACAGACAGACAGACAGACAGACAGATAGACAGATGGACAGACAGACAGACAGACAGACAGACAGACAGACAGACAGACAGACGGATAGAGAGACAGACAGACAGACAGACAGATAGACAGACAGGCGGATAGAGAAACAGACAGGCGGATAGAGAAACAGACAGACAGACAGACAGACAGGCGTACACACACACACACACACACACACACACACACACACACACACACACACACACACACACACACACACACTCACACGCACTCTCACACACACACACACACACACACACACACACACACACACACACACACACACACAGCTGTAGGGAACACTGTCTGTCGAGCTGCAGTGATAAGACGTGGCCCGAGTCTCTGTTTCTGAACGCTGCTGCTGATAACGCCTTATAAAGCATCTGTCACTCTGAAGTGTTTGCCCGGAGCTGGACCAGCAGCGACACACACACACACACACACACACACACACACACACACACACACACACACACACACACACACACACACACACACACAGGGATAATTGGCTCTTTGCTTGTAGATTTAAACTTGGAGTCCAGAGCAGAAATGTCAGGCTTCAGGCCTGCAAGCGAAGTGGTCAAAGTTGTATAATGCCTGATGTCTGCTCTCACTTCTGTGTCGTTTGAGACGTTCTGGATGTTAATTATAATCTGTAGAGACGCTAATCTCTGCCTCCAGCAGCCGTCACTGCTGTAAGGTATATCACCACATGTTCTCACAACATAATGTGTTATGTAGCAAACTAAAAACATATTCATTATATACTGTTTAGGGGTCAGTGCACTTTCTAATTGCTTTTAAAAGTGAAAAATAAAAGCCTTATGTTGTTCAATATGGAAGCTTGTTTCCGCCACAGAATAAATAAATAAAAAGGTTATGATTTTTTTTCACAACCCAGATTTTTTCCCATCCTAATTCTGAGAAAAAAGAAAGAATTATGAGAAATAACTTAACTATTTTCTTTCTCACAATTGCTGAATTGTTTACACCTCACTATATTTTGCTAATCTATTTTATTTTACAATCTTGAAAGAAAGAATGAATGATAGAATGATAAAATGATAGAAAGATAAATCGAGATTCAACAAAACAATACAACGAACAAAAAACATATTGAACAATAGACAGCGATAAAACGTTAGAGTGATTAAAAAGAAAAGGTAATTGTGACTTTCTATCTCACAATTCAGACCCCCCAGGCATTTCTGAGAAAAGAGTCAGAATTATACGATACAAACTGAGTTTACATTTAACAATTCTGAGTTTATATCTCACAATAATTCGCTAATAAATTACTTTGTATTTTACAATCCTGATTTTTACTGTATTTAGCACAGTTTAAATCTCACACTCCTGACCTTTCTTCTCTGAACTGCAAGATTAAAAGACAAAGAACAAAAGAAAGATAGAGCGATAAAATCATAGAACTAGAAAACAACACACAAAAATGAAAAACTGATAGAACAATAGAAACAAAAACATACAACATTAGACATCATTAATCTACTCTCCATACCTCATAATGACAAAGTGACAACAGAATTGTAGAAACACCTTTTAGTATAAGACCCTTTACTCAATACTCAGTTGAAGCACCTTTGGCATCAATTACAGCCTGAGTCTTTTTGGGTACGACTCAGCTTTGCTCACGTGATTGGAGGATTTTCTGCCATTCTTCTTTGCAAATCCTCTCAAGCTTGGTCAGGTTGGATGGGGACCGTCGGTGGACAGGTCTCTCCAGAGATGTTGGATAGGGTTCAAGTCAAGGCTCTGGCTGGGCCACTCGAGGACATTTACACTCTTGTGCTTCGTGTCACTGTCCTGTTGGAAGGTAAACCTTCTGCCAGTCTGAGGTTCTGAATGCTCTGGACTGGGTTTTCATTAAGGCCATCTCTATATTTTGGTGCAGTGAGCTGGTCTTCTTCTCCGAGCTCCACAGCATGAGCATGCTACCTGCACACTTTACTTTTGGGATGTTACTCTGCAGGTGATGAGCAGAGCTGGTTTCCTTCAGACATGATGCTTGGAATTGAGCTTCATCAGGCCAGAGAATATTGTTTCTCAGAGTCTGAGTGTCCTTTAGGTGTTTTTTTGCTAAGTGTGTTTTCACCGAGGAGAGGATTGAGTCTCGGCACACCGCCATAAAGCCCAGATCGGTGGAGTGTTGCAGTGACGTTTATCCTTCTGTAGGTTTCTCCCATCTGAATATATGGAGCTCAACGAGAGTGACCATCAGGTTCTTGGTCACCAGTCTAGACAAGCCCCTTCTCCATCAGCTCTTGAAACAGTCCTGGTTGAGCCAAACGTCTTTGTAGCCTTCCCCAGATCTGTGCCTCGACACAATCCTATCTCTGAGCTCTGCAGGCTGTTCCTTTGACCTCATGGCTTGGTTTCGCTCTGATATGCATTTCCAGCTGTGAGGCCTGTTATAGAGAGCCGTGTGCCTTTCCAAATCATGTCCGAGCAATTTATTTTACCACAGGTGGAGTCCAATCAAGGTGTAGAAACATCTAGAGAAATGAGTTACATTTCAAGTGTTGTTGTTACTTATGTAAATGTCATATTTCAGTTTTTCTTTTGAACAAATGTACAGACATTTCTAAAATTTCACTTTGTCATTATGAGGTACGGAGTGCAGATTAATGAGAAAAAAATCATAAAACATCGTAGTATCAAAATTAAAAAAAGTGAAGAGGGTCTGAATATTTTCCGAATGCACTGCACAATATATATATATTAGAGGTGGGCATAGATTAATTTTTTTAATCTAGATTAATCTAGATTAATTTTGGAATTAATCTAGATTAATCTAGATTAAAATGGCTCATTTGAATTCTGCGAAGGCATTCAGAATATGTCTGCTACCCAAATAATGTCTAAAGTAAGTCTTTGAGAACGGGTTTCTCAAGCCAGGTGGCACATTAGACCACTCATCTCCTGTTTCCACACATGCATCACAAACTTTAATCTCTTCACACGTCCCAATCACACACACACACACTGGAGGAAAATCACACACACACACACGGAAGAATGACTCACACACACACCACTCCCGTTGTTGTTGTTTTTTGCCGATAACTGTCAATTACAGTAAAAATATAGTCCAGATCACACAGCGTGCACCTTATTAGTTGAATAAAACCCCAAAATGTCGTTTTTGTTATTATATTGAACTGAAAGCCATCTTATTATGCACAGTGTTGCACAGATTAAATTTCATGTAAATCATCCATGCTAACACACACGCTTCTATTTTTATTTTTGGACATTTCACTCTCTATAGATATATTTTTTTCTTGTATTTTAGATATATTCGAGTTTGAGTTTCGCTCAAGTTCATGAGACCTAAAGCGCATCCTGTTTGCTTAAAAGCGCAACATTTCGTTGTTATTCTGAGTGCACACAAATAAACGAGTCTTTATGATTCCAAAGATGTATTAGGCTACTTTTATCTGTATGACCAAGAATGAAGATTTTAGAGCAAGTGGCAGCCTGTCTTGCAGCAAAGCTTCCACACAAACACTTCAATAGCGCACTTCTCTGTGGTTAACATCATATTGAGCCATGTAAAGTTGCTACTACATACATCTTTCAGATGAAAAGCCATATTTGAGGTTGATGAATGATAGGTGAGCGTTTGGATGTCCTGACAAATCTGAATTGTGAGATAAAAGTCACCTTTTCTTTAACCCTGTGTTTAAAACAAGCTTTCATACAGAAGGATTTTGTTTGTGATGCTCCTATAGTCTGAATAAACGCGTCTGCTAAATGAATAAATGTCCATGTAAGGAACGTAAAGACGTGTTCTGCAGCACACTTCCAACAGTTGTGGGGTTTTGTCGGGTCAGCGTTCGTGGTGTTTGTTTCACAGACTGAACGTGTTCTGCTGTGTTTGACGGGTTATGGGATGTTTGAGCAGTCTGCTGTGAATTTCCCACAAACTGTCTTGATCTGGAAAGTACGAATCCCTGCCAACTCCATAGACATGAAAGAAACGCTCCTCCACCCACACAAAGACACAAGGAGAAGTAAAGCTCTCCAATCTGCCGTCCTGCAAAGAAGGGTTTTTTGGAAGCAAAATAGAGTAAGATCATGCTTTTGTTTTTTGTATTAAGAAAAAATATATTATTTTTACACAGACATTCCTGCATTTGACAGATGCTTTTATCCAAAGTGTTCACGGTTTATATTCAATTCTTTGTTCCCAGAGAATCAAACACATGACCTTGGTGTTGCCAGCGTTATGATAAAGCATGCAAGCTACAGGAATCATAAGTAAACCTTACATAATTCAATTGCATTAGATGCATTCTTAAAATAATAATAATAATAAAACAGCGGGGTAAGAAAAATAGTTTCATTATCTTCAAATTATTTGATTTCATTTTGAGTATGTTTCAATATTTGTACTGGAAAATACTGCTTGATAAAATGATTTTTTTTTCTTGTAGTGTTATTCATTTACAAAATGCAAATTGTATTTTGATTAATTTTATTTCTTGACCTTTTCTTCCAAATTGGCGTGCCATAAAATAAAATAAATGTAAATGTGCAGTGTGCCACTCAATAGAAAATGCCATGTTATGTCTGTGAACAGATTCATTTGTGCTCCTGAATCCCAGTAATATGATTTATCTCCATTAGGCCTGCATCCAATACAGTCCCGAGTTTCCTCCCTTTGTTTACGGAGATAAATTGCTTGATTTGGGATCGCAGAGGGGTCGGCTCGTAAAAAAGATGGAGCTTGCACATAGATGTCAGCGGGCGTTACGCGAAGCAATCAAGGTGCAATCACAGAGCATCTGATAACGGCTGACAGCGGGATACGAAACGTATCCTCATGACAAATCTAGAAGCTCATTCCTGAACAACGGCCGCACGAGAGACGCTTCACTTTCAGATCTGCCGTGACAGCGAGAGAAATGTCTCGTACTTCACTGACTTCATTGAAAATAGTTATTTCTACCTGATCTGATGGGTAAAAGTGACTTTTATTGGTGTAACCCAGTTAAGTCATGTTGAGTTCATCATATTAAATGATTCATTTATATAAAAACTGATAAGTATATTACGTTTTATTACTATAAATTAATACTTTTATTCATCAAGCATGCATTCAATTGATCAGAAGTGACAGTAAAACATTACAAAAGATTTCTATTTCAAATAAGTTTGGTTCTTTTGAAATTTCTATTCATCTAAGAATTAATAATATTTTTTATTTGGGATTTAGGATATTGTACAACAGAAACGGCATGCTGGCTTTAATTATATTTGCCCCTTTTCACACAAAAAATACATTAATACAAAAATATATCATGCTTTTAAAAAGAAAATCAATTTAAAAGAAATGATACTTTTATAAACACTGTTCTTTTGACATTTGTTCATCAAAGAATCCTAACAAATAAAAATGTATCACAGTTTTCACAAAAATATTGTGCAGCACAACTGTTTTCAACATTGATAATAATCAGAAATATTTCTTGAGCAGCATATTATTATGATTTCTGAAGATCATGTGACACTGAAGACTGGAGTAATGATGCTGAAAATACAGCTGCACATCACAGAAATAAATTACAGTTTAACACATATTCACAAAAAAAACAGCTATTTTATATTGTAATCATTTTTCAAAAACTTGTATTTGATTAAAGGGACCTATTATGTAAAAATCACTTTTATAAAGTGTTTGAACACAGTCGTGTGGCCGCAGTGTGTTTAAACTAAACAACCAGCCTATAATGTTAAAAACCCACCCACTCATTTTTTCATAATCTAATAAAATCATAAGCAGTCTCTCAGAACGAGCGGTTTCGGGGAAAGTCCCGCCCATTAGTGACGCTGCCCTATAGACACAGCCCTGAGTGACACGGTCCGCCTCCATCACTGAACACTTGCTGTAGCTGCTGGAGATATACAGTGTCAGCGCCAAACAGTGTTGTGTTTCGGGATGCATTAACGAACATATGAGTCTCCATAGACTCCCTCCATCTGAGCCGAGGGCACTGTCATTGTCTGAGAAATGTCCCAGAAACAAAATCAGTAAAGTCCCCAATATGTGTCGGGATCAATACCACCGCTCCAGACAAAGTAAGAATCACGCTTTTGTTTTCCAAAGAGCCGTTCTGAAAGAGCTTCTTGGCACTCTGTAAGGCTAATGATGCTAAAGCTACCATTGTCTCTGTCTGTTTTCACCGGTGAATGATCATGAATAGGAATGTGGTGGTTAAAAGTTGAAAGCAATGCGAGTCCATCACTTGAGTTTGTTGAGCTCATAATCACGAGTGAGACTTATAATGTTTGTGATAGCATGAGTGCTCCCTGTCTGTGTAATTCATAAACGTGAATTTATTATGCACAGTGCAATCAGATGACCGACTTTGAAAGGTTTTCTGTAAAGATAACTGGCTTGTACTAATAGTGGAATGTTTATTTGCAAAGGCAAGCACTGCTAATGCTCTTGAAGCTCCGCCCTCTTCTCAACAGCTCATTTGCATTTAAAGCAACATACTCAAAACCAGAGCGTTTTGGCTCACACCCTTTAACAAATTATCTGTTGGGTATTTACATTTATCAGACACTTTTATCCAAAGCGACTTACAGTGCATTCAGGTTATGCATGTTTTTGTCAGTACATGTGTTCTCTGGGATTCGAACCCACAACCTTTACGCTGCTAACGCAATGCTCTACCACTGAGCCACAGGAACATTTAGTATTTTGAGCTAAAACTTCACATACACACTCTGGGGATGTCAGAGGCTTATTTTACATCTTGTAAAAAGGAGCATAACAGGATCCCTTTAAATAAATGCAGCCTTGGTGAGCAGACGTATGGAAGCCCGTTTCAGTTCTTGCTACTTTTTATCAAACGATTCTGATTTTTTTCATAGAATTATGAGATAAGAACTCGCAATTGCGCGGGGGTGGGGTGGGGGACGGGGTGTTAACAGTTGGAGAACATTGATCAACACACCTGATATGTTCTCAGAATTGCGAGATATAAACTCATAATTTTGAGAAATAAAGTCAGAATTGCGAGTTTGTATCACGAAAATTATGAGCAAAAAAGTCAGATTTGTGAGATAAAAAGTCGCAATTACCTTTTTACATTTTGTATTCAGTGGCGGAAACAGGCTTCCATAGAAGAGACTTCTTTCAGAAACGCATACAAATGATTTTTTTATTTATTCCAAACTTCTGACCGGCAGTGTATGAAGCATGCAGTAACAGTAAAACAGTAAAAACTAAGAAATCAACTCTCCGGCCCGAGGTCTCAGAATAAGTGCTGATGATGATGATCACAAGAAGCTCTAGCGTCAGAAGAGAAAGAGCGAGTGAGATTGCCTGCATTAGCATGCAGCAGAACATCTGGAGGTTAGCTGTTTCTCATCAGTCTTCCTGTCGGATGCAGATATAAGTGGAAGAGAAGAGCTCTGTCTCTCTCAGGTATAAAGAGGGATCAGCAAACGCAGATGCTTTCCTCTCACAGCTCCTTTGATGTCTTCCTGAAGACCGTACGGAGGATGTGCTGGATGCATACTGATATGACACACACAATCCTTGCAAGACTTGTGATTTTTCACAACAATGCATTTGCATTTGGCTTTATGAGTTTCATACTGATTCAAGGGCTGATGGCTGGAGATGAGATGTTCCTTTATGAAAGGCTGCATTGATCGGTTTACACAGCTGTATACAGAAAACACACAAAAGATGCTTTTATGACCGATTAAACAACAAAAAACATACTCCGAACTAGATTTGCTGCCTGATGCCATAGTACTTTATAAGATAATACTACTTTAGCCTTTTTACTTAAAAATGTCAGTTTTATTTCTAATTATTTGTGGCATTTACTACGAATCTCTGATTTTTTTTCAGTGTAGAATTAGATTTGTTTTTGAGAATTAAAAAAACTTGATCTGAAAATATTTTTTTTAAATCTCCAGATTTTGTTTTCAAAGAAAGACTATTTCAGTCTTTGTTTTATTAAATGGGTTACTTGCCGTTTCTTTGTAAATGTTTGTGAAATTTACTACCAGCTTCTAAATGAAAATAGTTTTGACAATTTTTATTTCAGTGTAGAAATACATACTTTTGAAGCTTTAACAAAAGACCAGAAGCCAAAACAATGACAAATATATATATGAATAAAATGAATAAATGAAATTAATACAAAAAATGAATAAATTTTTTATAAAATAAAGATTTTTGGAGTATGTTTTACAAGAAAATACTTAATTTTTCTACTTAATAATACAAATTCACTTTTTATTCAATGTGTTAATTGCAGTTTCCTTGTAATTATTTGTGAATTTTACTAGTAATTTTGGAATAAAAAAAAATTCTACGCCAATTTTCTTTCTTTTTTGTTCAGTTATTAAATACACTCCTACACTGATTTTTAAATAAATACGTTTGCAATAAAACAAAGGTTATTGGACCATGATACAGGACATTTTATTTCTATTTTTCTTCAGAAATTCATGTGTTACTTGCGGTTTCTTTGTGATTACTTGTGAAATAGTTTCTACACCACTTTTTTTTGTTTTCAGTTTAGAAATATATCTACATTCTGGAGCTTAAAACCCCCAGAAACCAAAACACTGATCTGAAGAACCTATAGATTAATGAAAAATAATTAGTTTAAGTCTCCAAACATCCACATACAGCAACTCCACAATCCTATACAGTCAAGAGTTAAAAGCAACACCCACTGTACTTCAGAAATGCATTAATTTGGATCTTTTTTTAAATATATGCGAGTCTGGCTGTGCTTTAATTAACAGATTTAAGTGCCAAAGAAACTTGGCACCAGCAGAGCCTTTCAACTCTCAGGGCCACACGACAGTTTCTTTAAACTTTTACATTCATCCTCTTTCATTGCCACATGACATGGGAAGCCTTAGACATGCTGAGGAATGAAGACGTGACCCTGAGAACACACGAGCGTGATTGAATTCTGTTCTTTGAGCGCTCAATAGCAAATCATGAGCAGATTTTCACACGGCCTTAAATCCTCTCGAGAACTTTAGAAGGACGAATCAGGCCGCAGGTGTTCCACTAGTTCTCTCAGTTTGTGCCAGAACAAGACGGATCCGAATCTGGCACCTACCGAATCATACCGAGCACCTATTTTAGAGAATGTCCAATCTAATACGCCTCGGAAAGACATGCATGCTCTAACTTGCACATGTTGTATGCAAAATCAAACACAGCAATAATAATAATGTTCTCAGTAACTCGCAATATATTTGTACAAATGATCCACATTAGCTGTTTCTCTTAAACTGATAAATAAAACACTAAAATGTCATTTTAAATGATAAAAAGGGAATTCAGGCATCACAACATTATAATGTACAATATGAACATTTTTAAGATTTGCAGTTAAAGTGTTTAAAAATAACTTTAAATGAGGATAAGGTGATAAAAATGGCATTCAAATAGTTGAAATGAGCATGCAAAATTAAATATTTAATCTTGACCGATGACAGTAAATGTAAAAATGACCAATAATCAACATGGTATTGATATATTGTGCATGCAAAGTCACATACAAGCAGATAAATCCCAAATCTGCTACACATAAAATGAATGATAAAAAGTAGGAACAGAACATTTTCCATCTCTTTGATTCACAAGCTCTTTTGTTCGATTCAGTTCTGATTCACTAATGATTCATTTGTATAGGCTACATATGAGACATAATCTCATCTCTCATCTGATCAACTACGCAGGGAACTCAGTCGAGTACATTACTATATTATTAAAGATTAAAACTAACAACAGCGTCCAATTCAACCGCTATTCATTTTTAGATATGATATTCACCGCTCCAATAAAAACAGTTTAAAAAGAAACTTTTAATTACAGAACACTGTTTGTTTTTACTGTAATTCGTAGTTGAAATGCCACATTTATTCAAATATTCAATAAATGACACGAAATATGTAATATGCTGCATATTTATAAAAAATGCTCCCCTTTAGAGTAATTTTTTACTATAACTAATGAGTTTATGGTCATTAAATGGCTTTCCTGAGCTAGACGCCGTGCTTTATTGTTTAAAAGCTGTTTTACTGACGTCTTTCTGGATTTGAAACATGAAGTGCGTGAAACATAAGTCATTTTTAGTAAGTTGTTTTGATTCTTTCAACACCACCTGATGTTCATTCATGTTTATTTCATGCTAATATTATAACAAACACAAAGAGATGATCGGTTCACAGCTATAGTGATCCGTCACGCCATATTAAAGAGCGTCAAAAGCACATATATTATCTGATATTGTGATTAAATGTGATGAATTTGAAAGCTGTGACTGTGTATCATATCGAAAGTAAGAGATAGAAATAATGCTTAGTGGAGTTTTCTCAACAGCATTGACTAAAGGATTGATCTATTTAAGAATCGATATCGGTTCATCAAAATCAAGATTGATTCAAATCAGGAAAATCTGCCTTGCATTTTAAAACCATTGAGTTCGTTCCTTTAATCAGAAGAGGAGATCTACAATCTCTTGCAGTGTTGAATGTGTGTGTATTAGTCAAGAGATAAATAATTCAACACAACTCAATAACCGTTTCAGGCGAGTCGATGTCTCTGCGCACTGGAAGCAGAAAACACACGATCAAAACATCAGCTCTGGATGATTCACCTCCTGCCAGTGATTAAATGAATGATAAAACACGACAAACTAATGAATAACTCACGCTGTCTTCACGTCCTCCTGGGAAGAGCACGTTTACATGTTTAGAATTTGTAATGATGATTTTGGTATATTAGCTTTAGTGCTACTACTACAAGATACACAGTAACAGGTGTGTAGAGTAATGCTTTTATGCATTTCATCATCACTACTGATCAAAGAAATCGACGCGCTTGAGAGAGGAATTACAGTATTTGAAACATTATGTGTTTTTAACATTAAACATGTCAACATATTCCGTTACAGCAAATACACATAATAAAGATCTTTAAAATAGCATCATATGACCCCTTTAATACAATATATATGTCTTTACTGTCACTTTTGATCAAATGTAATGACTAAAATGTATTTGTATCATTGATAATAATCAGAAATGTTTCTTGAGCAGCAAAGCAGCATATTATTATGATTTCTGAAGATCATGTGACACTGAAGACTGGAGTAATGATGCTGAAAATACAGATTTGATCACAGAAATAAATTACATTACAATATATTCACATAGAAAACTGTCATTTTAAACTATTTTAAACATTTTTTACTGTAGTTTTAATCAAATAAATGCAGCCTTTGGTGAGCAGAAGTTGATTAAAAATCGTAATATTCACCAGTAGTGATGGGAAATGCAGATATCATACAAGCCCAGGCGGTCTATAGTTGTCATGAATCTGGTTGCCACTCACCACATCTCTTGCACCACACTACAGCTGCACATCACCCATGGACTGCATCTCCCATCATGCACTGCACTCACACATTCCCATCCACCATTGCACCAATCACACAGCTGTCACCAATCACTCATTAACCCTGATTGTCTCACCACACCTGCACCTCATTCACACACACACACATATATAAGCAGCACACTTCCATGCAAACATTGCAAAGTGTTGTTCTTGCCCCGGCTGACATTTCTGAGCGTTATTCATCCTGCTGTTTGTTATCTCTGTGTTTGACCCCGGATGGCCTGACCTTGGAACTCTGAACCTGTGCCTGTGACCCCGACTTCTGCCTGGTATTGTTTACGTCTCTGCCCTGCCTCTGATATTCCTGTTATTGCCTGCTGAGCTTTGCCTGTTTTATTCTGTCTATTAAACATCTCACTGCACATGGATCCACACACCTTTGACCAGTCATTACAATAATACTTGGAAAGACCAACAGCAATTACCTTCCACCATGATTCTTTAATTGACACGCCACCAACGTGGAAAGTCAGGGCTCACGACAAAAAACACTGGTAATTATGTCACTGTGTCTGCATTTGTGCTCTCATCTCATATCATTCTGAAGACAGAATCAGATCTGTTCAACACTTTCAGCCCAAACAGAGACTTCAGCACCTGTTAAACTGCCCTGACTTCATTCAGAGAGAGAGAGAGAGAGAGAGAGAGAGAGAGAGAGAGAGAGAGAGAGACACACCGAGAGGAGAGAGAGAGAGAGAGAGAGAGAGTGTGTGTGAGAGAGAGAGAGAGAGTGAGCACAGTTTTGCAAAACCAGTTTGAAGAAATTGAAAAATCTATAAATTCACACAAATTTTGGGATAAATGGAAATTATTATACAAACCAAATCAAGAAATTCTAGCCATCCAAGATGGGGAGACGTGGAAAACTCATTTCAAGAATTATATAGCCCAACCGAAATTCAAAATTCTAATCAAAATGAAATAATTAATAAACTAGACAATTTGGAAAGATCGATTAAAGCGAATCAAAACCCTTAGATTTCCCCATAACACTGAGCAATTGGAAGATAAACTACGGGTCCTTGAGCCCAAGAAAGCCTGCGGTGTCGACAGCATCCTGAGCGAGATGCTGAAACACACAGACCAACGCTTCAAACTGGCCATGCTAAAACTGTTCAATGATGTTCTGTGTCGGGTTCTTCCCTGAGATCTGGAACAAGGGCCTCATCAGCCCCATTCACAAGAGCGGAGACAAACTAGACCCCAACAACTACCGAGGCATCTGTGTGAACAGTAACCTGGGGAAGGTGCTCTGCAGCATCTTAAACACCAGACTGCTGCACTTCCTTATGAAGCACAATGCCTTGAGTAAATGCCAAATTGGCTTTCTTCCAAAATGTTGCACATCCGACCACATTTTGACATTACAAACACTAATTGACAAATATGTACATCAAAACAAAGGAAAAATCTTTGCTTGTTTCATTGATTTCAAGAAAGCATTCGATTCAATCTGGCATGAAGGATTATACCTAAAACTTTTAGACAGTGGAATAGGGGAAAATTCTGATTTGATCAAATCGATGTACACAGCCAGCCAATGTGCGGTTAAAATTGGAAACCAAAGAACGAATTCTTCCCCAGGGGCGTGGAGTGAGACAGGGCTGCAGTTTAAGCCCCACCCTCTTCAACATTTACATCAACCAATTGGCCAACATATTAGAACACGCCCCATTCAAGGTCTCACTCTACACGACACAGAGATAAAGTGTCTTCTCTCAGATGACCTGGTCCTCCTGTCGCCCACTGAAGAGGGGCTTCAGGACAGCCTGAATCTGCTGGAGGATTTCTGTCAGTCCTGGGCCCTGACGGTCAACCTCCAAAAAACTAGAGTCATGATGTTCCAGAAACGCTCCAGATCTCAGGGACCAACACACACATTCACACTAGCACACAGAACCATCGAGACCACAAACACCTACCTCGGCCTGAAGATAACTCCGACCGGTAACTTTACTTTGGCTGTGAATGAACTCAAAGAGAAAGCTCAAAGGGCTTTCTATGCCATAAAAAGATCCATTAAAATTGACATCCCAATCCAAATCTGGCTCAAACTTTTCAAAGCAGTAATTGAAGCAATTGCATTATATGGCAGTGAAGCGTGGGGTCCTTCTATTAAATTTGACTTCTTAAATTGGGAAAAACACCCGATCGAAACTCTACATTTAGATTTCTGTAAAAGAATACTCAAAGTCCAAAGAAAAACTCCAAACAACGGATGCAGGGCAGAATTAGGCCAATACCCTCTCCTTCTAAACATCCAAACAAGAGCCATCAAATTCTGGAAACACCTCAAAACAAGCGACCCCAACACATACCATTACAAAGCCCTCAAACACCAAGAGCTGAGCATAAGTAAGAGTCCCTGTGCCAGCTGATGCTGAGACTGACTGATCTCACACACACGAGATCAGCCAGCCTCAGGACACACACACTCACACACATTCGGCCCACACATTATAAACACTGAAAACACAAGTACATCACCCATTGGACAAACACCACTAAAACCAGCACAA
>CM050417.1:317500-357500 GCA_027564155.1 Gymnocypris eckloni scoliostomus
GACTATAGTTTATAAAAATTAGCTGAATAAAGACTGTACAGTATGCATTATATGTAAACAAACCAGAAACTCATGTTCCATGAAGATATTTTGTAAATTTCCTAACGTAAATATATAAAAACTTAATTTTTGATTAGTAATATGCATTGCTAAGACCTTCATTTAAACAACTTTAAAGATGATTTTCTCAATATTTCGATTTTTTGCTCCAGATTATCAAATATTGTCTGATCATAACAAACCATACATCAATGAAAATATTATTTATTTAGCAGATGATGCAGAAATCTCAATTTAAAAAATGTGATCCAGGATCACATATGATTTGTTTAAATATTACTATTATTTTAGTCTTTAATTAATAATATGAAGAAATAACAATATACTATTATTATAATTTAAATTATTACTAATTATTATTATTAGCAGTAGTTGTAATGTTGTTATACATAATGCAATTTAAATAAGTAGTAATATTTATTTTATATTATATTGAAAATGAATAATAATGTTTGCTCTAAGGTTAGGCTATATAGAGTATATAATATAAATAATAATATTTCTTAATTGTATTATTATTTCTAAGACCTCCCAGTCTTTAATGTTGATGTCCACACCACAGAAACTCCCTGTATCTTTGCGGTTGTCTCTCTTGTTTTCAGCTTTGCGTGTGAATGTATGCGTATGAAGCGTTTTAAGTCAGGACTAGCTGCTGTGAATCTTTGGACGCGCTCAGGGCGACGAGCTTCTGTCTTGTACTGTGTGTTTGGCCTAAAGCACATCACCGGTGACAGTGCGGTCAGGCGGCTTTCGGTTGATGTTTGTGTGTTCCTGATATGCTCCGCTGGATTGTGTGCTGCAAAACTATTTCAGGTTTATCCTCACAAATGTTGCTGGATTTACAGTTTTATTAAGCAGGAACTTGAATGCCATTTGCTGGAGCCTAACTTTAAAACCAACAGCCTTTAAAGCTAGCGTTTTTCTGCAACGCTGGGCTTGGAACTGACCGACCGGCCTTTTGAAGCGTCTCTTAAAAACGCTCAGAATATGTGAACCCGCAGACGTGCACATGAGAAATGATTGCATTCTATTATGTGAATTCTCAATTTCATGGAGAGCTTAGATATGCCCCACTTCTGTGCCAAAACACTTGAATGATAAACCAATTAGGGCCCTCTGTGTGCTGGAGATGCGTGTTTGTGCATGCACACAGAGCGGAGAAGTTCAGTGCTGTCACATTATTTGAATGTTAATAGACGAGCCTTTGTGATGTCATTAGTGTTCATAAATAGTCATACATACACATACATTAATAATGTTGGATGGACACACACACACAAACACACACACACACACACACACACACACACATACACACACACACACACATATACACACACACACACACACACACACACACACACACACACACACACACACACACACACACACACACACACACACACACACACACACACACACACACACACACACACACACACACACACACACACACACACACACGCACGTACACACATAGGCCTATATATATGTGTGTGTGTGTGTGTGTGTGTGTGTGTGTGTGTGGGTCAAAGTCAAGGCAATCCTATCCCATTGCAGCACTCATCAGCAAATTGTGTTGAAAGCTTGAAAGAAAAAATTATTCATAAATGGATTTCAGGTGGGAGTATTTTTTAAAGTCATTTGCAATTTTTTAATTTGCATGGCATTTTCTGGTTTATTTGTTTACTTAGAGTTTGAGAACAAATTGTCCCTAGAAATGAGCCAAATGTGACAAAAAAAGTGCAACTGCAAAAATGTTATTTTTCCATTAATTCTTAAAAGGCAAAATGTTTATTTTATATTTATGTATTCGGAGACCCTACAATCCAATTTATTGCATTTCAAGGAATAGTAATTACTCACCCTCAGGTCATCCAAGATGTAGATAAGTTTGTTTCTTCATCAGGTTTGTAGAAATGTGTCTCAGCAATGGATGCTCTGCAGTGAATGGGTGCCGTCAGAATGAGAGTCTGATAAAAACATCACAATAATCCTCAGCACTCAGTTATCATCTGGAGAAGACAAAAGATGAAACAAATCCAGCAATAAGACGTTTTTAACTGTAAAAAGTAATCTGGTCTGAATCAGGAGAGAAAGCTGCACAGATCAAGCACAAACAGATCTAAACTAACATGTGTCTGGATTTTGATGTGAGGACTACAGGAGATGCTCTTTTTTTACGTTTTTGTGGACTCCTATCGTAGCTGGTTTGAAGTTAAAACGTCTTAATGATGGATTTGATGCTTTTGTCTTCTCCAGATGTTAACTGATGGGATGGAGTGGTGTGGATTACTTGTGAGGATGAGTTTTCATTTCTGGGTGAACTATTCCTTTAAGGTTTTGATTTTATCAGTCCATGCATTGCCTGTACTGACATGTATTATCTCTCTGTTATGGCCTGGAAAATGCTCTGGCGTTGGACTTGTCAGTATGAATTCAACCCCAAATGCAATTCCCCTTGTTATCCAGTAAAATATCTTTACAATCGACTTTGGCAGCATTGAGTCTCTATCAGCTTTGCACATCCACATCACTGCAGTTTTTCCTCATTCTTCTTTGTAAAACGGCTCCAGCTCTGTCAGGTTGCATGAAGATCATGAGCGCTTGGCCATAACTTCTCAGTCCAGATCTCAGTCATGGACGTGCAGCGTGTGTTTGACAGCGATGAGAAACAGACATGCGTTAGAAACACAGCGCTCTGACTTCTGTCTCTGTGTCTGTTCAGCCTGAAAGCAATCCGTCAGTGATACGACTGCTCATTCATCCTTGTCAGAGGCAAAACACAATGAAACGTGCATCACAACTGTAAAACAAACGGAAGCTGAATGCACTGAAAACAGTCCGAACAGCAGAGAAAGTTTGACAGAGCGCTGTGTGTTTGCACACCGACTCAAACCGACTCAAATGATCCCCCCCTCCCCCTCCTGAGGCCTGTGCCACTGTGCATCAGTATATTATTGTGTTAATTACACTGGGCTGCGGACAGGGTTTCATACGCTGGGAATCGCTGTCATTGCAGTGATACGAAGCTTTATTATGACGCGTCTGTCGGGGGAGCTGTGTATTTGGATTAATTGTTTGGTGTCTGGTGACATTTGAGTAATACCAGCGAACAGGTCCTTCTGTGAGCTCAGAGAGAGGTACGTCCGTTTCTCTCCACACACACACACACACACACACACACACACACACATACACACACACACACACTCCCACACACTCATGGCTTGATTCATTGCAGGTGACACCTGCCAGGACTGATGAGTGTATGTTGCTGCTGTTCTGCTCATTATCATACAGCACAGACAAGAATTCGATTAACCTGCTCTGATCCTTGCAATCTCACACACACACACACACACACACACACACACACACACACACACACACACACACACAGGCTAATGCACACACAAATACACACACGCAGTCACATACCTACACGTCATTAGGTGTTAAATATACTCGCTAATGATGGATCTGAATAGGTTGCTGTTTTGTGTTTTACAGTGGTTTTACCGTGGTGAATTTACAGCCTACACCGGCTTAGTGCTTTCATGAAACATAAAATGTATGTGTTAAATGTGCAGGGATTATTACTTCATTAATAATTGACAGACAGACATGATTTGTCTGTCTGTCTGTCTGATACTTAATAAAATGTTAAATACCATTTATAGATTCTAGATAATTTATTAGTTTATTATTTATATAGTTTAATTTTACAATTGATCTCGGTGTATACAACAATAATTCATTCATTAATTATACCCCCAATATACCACAGTTTGTTTGTCTGTTGTTTTAACTGTAATATTTGTAATTTCTTATTTTTGGAATTGATTTATTCCCTGTGTCAAAATTATATTAATGTAATATTATTCAACATATATTTTATTAATTCATATTTTGATAAAGAATGCAGAAAACATGAACATGATAGATGAATCACTCATTTATTTGGAATTATTAATATTTCAGTTATTTATTTATTTCCTGTGTTGGTTTTCTAATAACACTAATATTTATATAAACAGTATTTAATGAAATAATTTCGCTTTTGGTCCATCTGTCTGTCTAGGAATGTTATTTATTAATTTATTGTGGTGGTGTTATAATATACACAATATGTACTTTTACATTTAGCCCCAAAGCATACAACACCACGCAGTCATTCTTATTCCTATAGTTACAGGTGTATTACCATAAATCCCTGTTTCTTAATCTGAAACCCATTCCTTGAGCTATCAGGTTATTACTGTAACTATTCTATTTTGTGCTTCCATGTAGTGAAATACACTGTCATAACAAAGCCTCACAGATAGATGATGTGGCAGATGTGTGATGACTGTGTCAGCTCTGATTAGCTCTGGTGTCAGCAGGTGCTTGGTTTCACCCCCGAGGGTCGACTCTGTCGCTGGTCAGAAGATGCATGACTCTTGAATCCCGTCCAGGCTCTTTTGATGCTCGGCACATCTGAATTTTAGACACTTCACTCTCACCCCGATGTGTGCCTGGCAAATGGATCACTTTAAGTCATGCATATTCATAACAGGAGATGCAGTTTTGAATAATAATCATGGCTGTAGATTGTCAGTAATGTTAGTAGAGATGATCAACATAGGTTTATTAGAAAACTACAACTCTACCTACATTTTTGCAATAGTCCAGAAACCTGTACATATAATTCAATGCATGTATGAAATGACACTAGAGGCAGTAAAACACCACTTTTATTCTATTTCACTCAAATTATGATCTCAGAAGCAGATTGATTAAGCCTTATTCCTTGCACAATATTATGTTATGACCTCGAATCACTTTTAACACATTGCATGAATTGTAAATTAATATATTTTGACCATTTCATCACAAAACCAGCTCCAAATCTACGGCTTTTCTGATGTAGTAAACTTGCTCGGTAACACACTTGAATGCACTTGAGATGCAAAGTATCAGGTACAATTCCTATGAAACACTGGTCCTGATAAAAGAGCTCAAAGGCTTGTAGAAGCAATACATACATTGCCATTCAATGCATGTATTAAGTGAACACTAAAGAGGCAGTAAAACCAGGGTGCGAACTACGGGGGAGCTCGGCTCTCCTTAATAAGACATGGGCTCCCCTGAAAACGTGATTTGTGAAATTTTGGGAGGTCTCAAAGATATTGACAATGTGTTATTTTGATGTGCAATTTCAATTTTGTGTAATGTGATCATCGTGGATTATTATGTGCAAAATTGCAACAAAAAAATAATTCATTCTTGCATGACGGTGATTTAAATCTAATTAAGTACATGTTATTGTTAACGCAAAGATTCGTAGAAAACATATAAACGTTGGAGGCTGCGCACGAAGTTCTTGAAATCCATCATATAGCCACCATGGCAAAAAATAACACAAGGCAGTTTAATTAATACTAAGAAACTGTGATGAGTTAATAGCACGACTGATCCCAGGCCTCTGTGGTCGAATCTGTGTCAAGGTAAGGCATGTTATTCACGATGATGTGTTGTGGCTGGGTTGTTATCGGTCTGCGTGACTCTCGCTGTCTTAGGCCTAATTGAACGGGGGCATTATGGTATTCTTCTGCAGCCTGACGAGTAACTTTAATCGTGAACTCAAAGACAGCATGATGCTTGGTCTATAGACTATTTGTAGGTGGCTGTTTGTTGTTTCACGTATCAATTCATGTCGATAACGTATTTTGAAAACACCACATTTAAACAACTTTTATGTCTTTTCCAGAAGCAGATTATCAACAAACAATACTTTACTATGCCCTGTAGTGCATGCTTTGTAAACGCATACATGTTGATGTTTGCATCACATAACTAGCTCTATAGGCTAGGCTTTTCTGATGTAGTACACTTGCTCGTTAGTGCACCCGGTGCAGTCCTGTGAAACACTAGTCACGATAAAAGAACACAAAGACATGTAGAAGTGAGATGAAATGGCATAGTTACGTTTGCTTTATTGGTCAGCTTCAGTATCTGGTGCATTATTTTCAAACCTGATGGAGTCGATAACCTTACATTGAATTTCCAAACTGCGTAATGTAATACAATCTGGCCAGAAAAAGCCAGAACATGCCTTTAGTGCCTCTAACCGGATATTTCACTTTGAAAGTGTGCAAAAACGAACTTAATATAATTGAGCAATTTGCAGAGGTGTCACCACAGGCACATCTTTCCAGGTTGTGTTTGATAGTATCAGAGAAGTTTTTCTGGTTGGAAAACCGTTTCTATGTTACATGTGTTATCTGGGCTTGCACGACTACTCGTCTTGACTAGGTTGTGATTGGGTAAATCAATGTTTATCTTCTAGAAACGACTCCCCGCATGCTTTGACATGATGTGTGTGAGAAACGAATGCTCTCATATCTCCATCACCAGATTCACGCTGCTTCTGCTGTCATGAAAAACTCACGGTTCCTTCTGAACATTATAGAATTAGAATGTTTAGTCTTTTCAAATTTCATAATTCAGTACGTGTCATGCATGTATAGTACGTTATACACCCAGTATCTCCTGCAGTTTTCATGTGCATGAAATGGTGCTTCATGACCTCAATGTTCTCCAGTTTCTCTTTATTTTTACATTTAATGGCTTTTTGGCGAACATGACTGCGTTGACAGTTTTCCAGGAGAACAGTTTCACCTAAACCTGTTTTATTTCTCTGATCAAAAAATAAATAAAAACACTAAAATTGAACATAAAATAGCCTTTTTCCCTACTTTTATATGCTATATATTTCAGATCGTAAGTCAAGTTTCATGTTTTGTTTGGATAGGCAGGTTAAATTTTTTTTGGACATGTCCAAATTAAAGAATGCTTAGTCTAAATGGTTAAACTGCATTTCATTATTTCATAACTTATTATGCATGAGTTATGTAATATTTTACACTCCGCTGTCTGCTGAGCAGTTTTAATGTTCATAGTGCTTTGTGACCCCAAAGTTCTCCAGTTTCACTTGTTTACATGTCATTGGTTTTGGCTGAGCATGTTTGTGTTGACAGTTCTCAATAGAGAGTATATTAAAAATGCTGCTCTTCATATAAAGGACTGTTTAAACTAAACCTGTTTTATTTCTGTGATGATTTACTTAGTTATGCTGTTCAAAACCTCTACATTTAGAATAACCTTCCTCAGAAATGAACATAAAAGTAGTCCATTTGCTGTATATTTAAGATCTTTTGAAGTCATGCAACACAGTAGCTCGCAAATTTAATGTGTATTTCAGCAAATCAAAACTTGCTGAGATGAGTTTATTAAACCTCCTTTTTTAGACCTTGGCAGCGTCCGCTTTCATTGTATGTAAAACAGCATCAAACTAAAATCAAGGAGGAAAGAAACTCGTGCAGGTTCAGAACAACATGAAGGAGAATAAATGATGACAGAATTGACATGTTTGGGTGAGCGATGCCTTTAAGACTGGTTAATTGAACACTATTAAGAAAATCTTCTTATGACCTCGTCTGCCATCATTCATGAGCTTCTGCATTTACTGTATTATTCAAAAGCCATTTACAGCTCCGCAGCGATAAACAGATACACCATTAGTGTGAGGTAAACAAACCACCTCATTAGAAACCAGCATTTGAACATCTTAATTAAGTGTGTAGGAGACTTACACCCACTCCAAGCGTCTGTCTATTAAATATTAACATTAATAGATACAAATAAATTCATAGAAAAGTTATAGTCAACTTATTGACTCCTAGTTCTCATATTTAATCTTTCAGCATCAGCTAGATGGTTCTAGAAGCATTAGAAACTCTGTATAAATCACTGAAGTATGTGTGCATAAGATTGTTTTAATGTAATGCAGAGTGCTGCCAAGACCTAATAACTTTATCCAAACTAACAAGACGCTTTGGAAATGAGTCCGATGTCGCCAGAACTTTCATTTTTCAGGAACATTAATAATTAAGCGAGTTTCATTCGGCTGTGTCGCAGCATGTAAACAAACCGAGAGCAGCGCAGCACTTCCACAGAGAAAAACCTTCATTATTTACGTGCAAATAATGACACTACTAAAAGGAAACGGATACTTTTGGCAGAGGTTTAGCTGAGACGGAGCGAAGCCAGAATCCTGCGGGCAGAAGAAGCTGTCGGGAAAGATAGCGGGAAACCTGAGACGCTGTTTGGAGGGAAAGACTGTGCACCATGTGGATTTACTGTTACTATTTTATGTACTTGTGCTGAAAATCCTTTACCTAAATAACCAGCCTTTTAAAAGTTGCATGCAAATCTCTCGTTATGCTGTTATCACCAACTATTAGCTTCAATCATTCTGCCAAGTTGTTTTCTTTCAATTAGCACAGGTTTCGTATTTCTTTTTGTAGCTGATTGATCATAGGCCTCATTGATCTGAGCTCATGCACCTCAGTTTTCACCTTTCACATTTGAGTGAAAACCTCACAGAAAAACTGAGCATAAGCTCAGAACAATGAGACCTATGATCAATCGTTCCAAAAGAAAAACAGTGCTAATTGAAAGAGATAGAAGAAAAAGTTATTAATATTCAATACAAGGTTTGGTGATAATATAGCATAACAAGAGTTGTGAATGATCTTAGTATGAGATTTGGATAACTTTACAGCCCTGATTTTTTGGACTTGAGTGCAACATTTGATACAATAGACCAGGATTTTCAACCTGTAATACTGGGGGCATCAGTTAATTCAGAGACAGTATGAGGATTTATGAAAACAAGCGTTAGTGCGTTAGTGTTTGCTCGAGAATCTGTCACGCTTGTCGCTTATTGACAGTATCTCAGAAACAGGCTCAGCCATCACATTGAATCAGGTAAACTGGTTATATCTTTGTTTCAGTATAATTACGCACGCTATACCAGCAGTGGTTCTAAACCCTTTTTAGGTGGGTTTCAGCCCCCTATCTGTCACATTAGCCCGCCAAAACTATCTAAACGATCAGGCCAGTGCTGCTTCCTCAAGAAAGTTTTTCATTTTCGCATGTCTTAAGTCTTGTCAGTTTAAACATTAAAGTAATTTTTTCATCCATTTAAGCCCAAGACATCGTACGACATAGATCGTTTTGAGTGAAATTGGACAAACTTGGGGGTGTCCTAAAATTTTGAAAACCCCTTCAATAGACCATGTGACCCTTATAAAGTGTTTATCATATTTAGTTGGAATCCATATGACTGTTTTGAAGTGGTTTAGCCTGCGTCTCATGAATGAATAAATGAATGAATTATGCATTTATATAACGCTTTTATTGTGTATTGTTGTACACTCAAAGTGCTTTACAATCATGTGTGTGTGGGGGGGTTCTCTCCTCAACCACCACCAGTGTGCAGCATCCACACACCAGCTACAGGTGGAGAGGAGAGAGAGTCATAGAGCCAATCAAGTGTATGCGCTCACCACACACCAGCTACAGGTGGAGAGGAGAGAGAGTCATAGAGCCAATCAAGTATGCTCTCACCACACACCAGCTACAGATGGAGAGGAGAGAGAGTCATAGAGCCAATCAAGTGTATGCTCACCACACACCAGCTACAGGTGGAGAGGAGAGAGAGTCATAGAGACAATCAAGTGTATGCACTCACCACACACCAGCTACAGGTGGAGAGGAGAGAGAGTCATAGAGCCAATCAAGTGTATGCTCACCACACACCAGCTACAGGTGGAGAGAGAGAGAGTCATAGAGCCAATCATGTATGCTCTCACCACACACCAGCTACAGGTGGAGAGAGAGAGAGAGTCATAGAGACAATCAAGTGTATGCGCTCACCACACACCAGCTACAGGTGGAGAGAGGAGAGAGTCATAGAGCCAATCATGTATGCTCTCACCACACACCAGCTACAGGTGGAGAGAGAGAGAGAGTCATAGAGCCAATCATGTATGCTCTCACCACACACCAGCTACAGGTGGAGAGGAGAGAGAGAGTCATAGAGACAATCAAGTGTATGCTCTCACCACACACCAGCTACAGGTGGAGAGGAGAGAGAGTCATAGAGCCAATCAAGTGTATGCTCTCACCACACACCAGCTACAGGTGGAGAGGAGAGAGAGACATAGAGACAATCAAGTGTATGCGCTCACCACACACCAGCTACAGGTGGAGAGGAGAGAGAGAGTCATAGAGACAATCAAGTGTATGCTCACCACACACCAGCTACAGGTGGAGAGGAGAGAGTCATAGAGACAATCAAGTGTATGCACTCACCACACACCAGCTACAGGTGGAGAGGAGAGAGAGAGTCATAGAGACAATCAAGTGTATGCGCTCACCACACACCAGCTACAGGTGGAGAGAGAGAGTCATAGAGACAATCAAGTGTGCGCTCACCACACACCAGCTACAGGTGGAGAGGAGAGAGAGAGTCATAGAGACAATCAAGTGTATGCTCACCACACACCAGCTACAGGTGGAGAGGAGAGAGAGTCATAGAGACAATCAAGTGTATGCGCTCACCACACACCAGCTACAGGTGGAGAGGAGAGAAACATAGAGACAATCAAGTGTATGCGCTCACCACACACCAGCTACAGGTGGAGAGGAGAGAGACATAGAGACAATCAAGTATGTCGCTCACCACACACCAGCTACAGGTGAGAGGAGAGAGAGACATAGAGACAATCAAGTGTATGCTCTCACCACACACCAGCTACAGGTGGAGAGGAGAGAGAGACATAGAGACAATCAAGTGTATGCGCTCACCACACACCAGCTACAGGTGGAGAGGAGAGAGAGACATAGAGACAATCAAGTGTATGCGCTCACCACACACCAGCTACAGGTGGAGAGGAGAGAGAGACATAGAGACAATCAAGAGTATGCTCTCACCACACACCAGCTACAGGTGGAGAGGAGAGAGAGACATAGAGCCAATCAAGAGTATGCTCTCACCACTCACCAGCTACAGGTGGAGAGGAGAGAGAGACATAGAGACAATCAAGAGTATGCTCTCACCACACACCAGCTACAGGTGGAGAGGCACACCAGCTACAGGTGGAGAGGAGAGAGAGTCATAGAGCCAATCAAGTGTATGTGGATGATTAGGAGGCCATGATTGACAAGGGCCAGTGGGGGGGAATTTGGCCAGGACACTGGGGTAACACCGCTACTCTTTATGAGAAGTGCCATGGGATTTTTAATGACCACAGAGAGTCAGGACCTCGGTTTAACGTCTCATTTCAAAAGATGAAAGATTCTTATCTTTCAAAAGTTGACAGACCTGAAAATACTTGAATAATATGCAGACAATATAATTGAACAATATGCACATACATCTCTTTAATCCACAGAAGATCTGAGAAGTGAAATCACAGAAACGACAGAACGAACCCATCCAGAGCACAAACAGAGGCCGAGGTTTCAATTCTCTCTGACACTGGTCTGGATCAGAATCACAAATTGAAAGTTGTATTCGTGTGGCTTGAGCGTTGAGCTAGACTGGGCTTCATGAATTTTTTATGGATTTGGTCCGTGGTGTTTTTAGTTCTGTGCTGAGGAGAGCGACGACTCTAATTAAGTCTGTCAAACTACAGAGCAGGAAGCAGGAGCTAACGAATCTACAAACACAGCGTCAGCATTCAGAACTCCTGATATAATGATTCCGACCGAGACTCATTTTGGCTTCCCAACATATGTTCAGTCATGCAATAGTGAAAGGCTCTTGCTGGGATTGACGGCAGGAGGAGAGAGTGATGCAAGACCTCTGCAGGGTGCTGCTAACGCTCCTGAAAGTTACTCGTACATCACTTACTCGTCCACATGTGTTTTTAAGAATCATCACACACCTTCAACCATGTCTGTCTAGATTTACCAATCTGTTTGTTTGTTTCATTCAATTCTTTACATTTTGTATATACATGCATATTTTATTTAAAATGATATGTACTTAAAAAATATATTGTATTTATTTATTTCAAGTAATATTTACATATCACAGATATTTTATATACACATAAAACATTATTTATTTGAAACACATTATTTATTTTGCATAAAATTATATTTACATATGCAAAATTTTATTTAGAAATACATACACACATTTTATTTTATTTAATATTTACATATAACAAAACTATTCTATGTATACACATTATACTTTATACTATACTATACTATACTTTGTAGACACATTTTATTTATCTATTTATTTAAAATTATATTCACTTATTACAAAGACATCACACACACACTATTTATTTGAAATTATATTTACATAATTACAGACATTTTTTACACTTACAATTTATATGTACACATTTTATTTGTCCGTTTATTTATTTATTATAATTATTTTATTTAACATTTTGCTTATTACAAAACAATTTTAATTGTATATCTTATTAAAAATTATGTCTACATATTACTCAATGCATATTTGATTCATTTATCATCCAGTATGTCTTGCAGATTGAATCGACATGATTTTAAAGTTTTTAATAGTCTTTAAATGTCTGTATAATTAAATGAAATGTTCCTCGGCTGCAGTTTGTTAGTTTGAGTCCTGAATGACAGCACAGTATTTGCACAGTAAATCCAGCCTCTTATTAAATTAGAAACAGATTTGATTAAATAATGAGACCCGTAGCATTTAAGCCCCTACAACAAACGTAACGAGCACGAGTCAGACAGAGAAAGAAGCCAGTCGGATGAAGATGTGAGACGCTGTATTGACATTTAGAGCTGCTGTAAATCATGGACAGGGTCAGAATGAACTCGTGCAGCTCGTGAAATATTAGCAGACGGGAGAGAGAGACTTTTAGCACGTCTCAAGAGCCATGCATTTCTTCCTCTCTCAGTCCACACACACTGGTGTGAATGTAAACAATCAGCACTCGAGTCCATAAAGCACTTGTGAAACGCTGCTGGAAAGTCACGGTCAGAATGAATGGTTGATGCGTGTGGAGGTTTTTATATGTTGTGCTCCACTGCAAAAATAACTATGGAAGTTAGATGTAATATTTCAATATGCATATTACCTACATCACACTCCCACTCACACAACATGCACTGCACTGCACTTTAACACAGTTCTACCAGACTGCACACACACACTGCACTAACACATCTGCTATCACTGGACACCATACAAAGCACATCCATGACATTGCACATGCATAATCTGTTGCACAACCAATCTGCTGTAAATGTATAATCTGTTGCACCTTCCGACCAATGAGATTGGCGCTTTTGCTCACGTGTCTGTAGCAGCTGAAGTTACAGTAAAACACAACTTGGGGGCGCTCAAACACAAAACAGTCTTGCCGAGCACACGTACGTAACGTCTTTATTTATTTATGTTGCCATCGGGATCTCGCTTTAAACTCCCAAAATTGAGAACCAACAGATATAAACACTCTTTTGTACCTGCAGCCATTTTGCTTCTCAATTCTAAAACAAAACATAGATAACTTATTGACTTACCATATATTGATTGTTTACTGTTTTTATTGTTTTTAGCCATGCCTGTAAGGTAGGCAATCTCTGTATTTGGTGTGTGATTGTGTGTGATCTGTATTTTACTACTTGCTGCAAAACGAATTGCCCCACTGGGGACAAATAAAGTAATTTGAACTTGAACTTGAACTTTATTTTCTGCATAAATGGGAAATATGTTGTCATTTTGCGTGCAATTTGTGATTTAATTTCATGTTATAGTTATTCATCTTGTTTTATGTTAGCTTATGCTAAGCAGATTAACTCAATGTATTTTCCTTTATGAACTCGCTCGCTCAGTTCACTTCCTTCTGAGCCGAGAGAAGGTTGTCTCGTAGTTCATCGAGGCATTAAACGGTGTTGTTTAATGGAGAGTGTCACAGAATTCATGTTTTCAACATATTTCCCATTTATGCAGAAAATAAAGACAGTGCCAAGCAGTGAAAGGTCTGAAGTTTCTTTAGTGAGTGATTTCAACACAACCTGGGACCCGTTACAATGGTGCCGTGACCCGGACGGGAGTGAGGTTTAGGGGGGTGAGTGTAACGGATGTATGCCAGTAAGGGCTGTGTGTAAAACCTCACTCCCCTAACCTCAAAAGAGGCGCTCTAGCGACTGACTGGCTGTAGCCTTTGGCGTTCCTTGTTAGAGCGCCCGCCTCCCGCGTGGGAATCCCGGGTTCGAGACCCGCTCGGCACTAGGTACGAGTTGGGACGGTGCGGACCCGGGAGGGGGTATTACATCAGCATGTCCCCGTATATGCTGCTCTAGAAGCCCTTCATCATCCGTGAGCTGGTGAGAGACTCGGGGACGCCTCGCCGGATGAGATGACACACAACCCTTCAGAAACAAGCTCTGACGCCGTTACTGCAGTAATATCACGAGTCTTTCTGGAGAAGAGAAGAACCGGCCGGCGCTGAGATCTGACTCCAGGAACCTGAAATTACAGTCAGTCTGAGTTCCTCTTACTTTGCATTCAGATGGATCTGCTTTAACCTAATATCTCTGGATCCGTGCCGCGTGCCATTGGCTGTATTTTGATGAATTTGATGCAGAAAGAGCAGCGAGGGACTTCTCATTTCTCTCAAGCAAATCTCTGTTATTTAAGACCTACAGACACCGCGAGATCTTTATAGCATTGAACACAGACATATCAGCGCAGATATCATCAAAACCTGGCCTAATATCAGCTACAGGCCGATTCGTGTGTGTATGATTAGTAAAACTAACACTAATGATGCAACTGATGGACAATAATTACAGCTAATAAGAGCTAGTTGCTCAAATTATTGCTTTCTTCCTCTTTTGTAAATAACTGCTCTGATAAATGTAAAATATTAGTCTATGTAATTTTTTTCCTGAATATGTATAGCATATTTTCCTGAATATGAATATGCATATTTCCAAAATATGTCATATTTTGAGGATGAATATGTTTATTTATTTACTTTGTATTTATCCACTTATTTTATTAAATTGATAACAAACCCTAATAGTCCTAATATTTATGCATATTTCCCCTAAATATGTACAATGTCTTGTTTTAAGGTGAATATTTAAAATGTGTGTCATTTTTAAATAATATTTATTTATTTATTTGTTTTTATCTCATTTTTATTTATTACATAAATAAGATAAACCCTAATAGTCCTAATATTTATGCATATTTCCCCAAAATATATACAATATCTTGTTTTAAGGTGAATATTTAAAATGTGTGTAATTTTTTAATAATATTTATTTATTTATTTGCTTGTTTTTTTTAATCGATTTTTAATTTATTACATAAATAAGATAAACCCTAATAGTCCTAATATTTATGCATATTTCCCCTAAATATGTAAAATATCCTGTTTTAAGGTGAATATTTAAAACGTTTGTAATTTTTAAATAATATTTATTTATTTATTTGCTTGTTTGTTTATTTGTTTTTATCTTATTTTGTATTTATTACATAAATAAGATAAACCCTAATAGTCTTAATATATTTTTTTCTGAATATGTAAAGCATCTTGTTTTGAGGATGAATATTTGAATGTGTAATATTGAAATAATATAGATGTATTAAATGTTTTATTTATGTTCTTATCTTTCCTGAATATGTACAATAATGATACATTTTTAAACACTCAGGATTCTTTAATTAATACCGGAATACGGGGCAAACATTGAAAATGGTTGTCTGTTAATTAATTGTTACATACATTTTTATATTTGCATTTGTACGTTTTTTTACATTTAATGCATTACATTTGATATTATTTGTATTACATCAATGCCTATCAGTGATGACGAATAATTAACACTAACGATGCTACTAATTAAACAGTTAGTTATCACAGTTAACATGACAGAAAAGTGTATGATTTGTAATAAGTAGCACTGTAATGTACCATGAACAGCAGGTTTTCACTGTGTTTATTTATTCTCTGGTCATGTTTGATACGTCACTACACTTGAGATCAGGACCTGAAGCTCCAGCTGACGTACAGTGACTCGTTATAGTGACGCAGCATTGAACCGGGTCACGAGCTGGTGTTTTCAGACCCACATCATGACACAGCAGCTTTAGAGCTGAAGACGTTTCTTTCTGGACTCTTCTGCTCGAGGTCAAGATATTTACTTGAGCAATAATGTCCTCCTGGGCTTTAAAATCTCTGGATTCAGATTTTTTTTGTATTCTGTATGCGTTATAAACATATAAAGTGCCCGCAGCTTCTAAATAATGAGGCTTGACATTTACTGCTGGTCTGGAGAGAGAAAGGTCTCGACATCAGCCTGAATTCTGTGCGACTCTTTAATGTGTGTCAGTTCAAACAACGCATCTGCATTCAACTATTCATTTCATCCACAACATGTGATCAGTGTTTGTCCATGCAAACAATTACAATTAAACACAGAATGCTTGGGTGTTGCTATGTGCTTGCAAGGGTCTTTTTTATTATTGAAATAAGAAATCATTAAATTAATAATAACAGTTATAGTAGGGGTGGTTTCTAGGGCGTTGCTATGTGGTTGTTTTGGGTGGTTTCTAGGGCGTTGCTAAGGTGTTCTGAGAGTTGCAATGCAGTGAAGGGTGTTTTGGGTGGTTTCTAGGGCGTTGCTAAGGTGTTCTGAGAGTTGCAATGCAGTAGAGGGTGTTTTGGGTGGTTTCTAGGGTGTTGCTAAGGTGTTCTGAGAGTTGCAATGCAGTAGAGGGTGTTTTGGTGGGTTTCTAGGGCGTTGCTAAGGTGTTCTGAGAGTTGCAATGCAGTGAAGGGTGTTTTGGGTGGTTTCTAGGGCGTTGCTAAGGTATTCTGAGAGTTGCAATGCAGTAGAGGGTGTTTTGGGTGGTTTCTAGGGCGTTGCTAAGGTGTTCTGAGAGTTGCAATGCAGTAGAGGGTGTTTTGGGTGGTTTCTAGGGCGTTGCTAAGGTGTTCTGAGAGTTGCAATGCAGTAGAGGGTGTTTTGGGTGGTTTCTAGGGTGTTGCTAAGGTGTTCTCAGAGTTGCAATGCAGTAGAGGGGGTTTTGGGGGGTTTCTAGGGCGTTGCTAAGGTGTTCTGAGAGTTGCAATGCAGTAGAGGGTGTTTTGGGGGGTTTCTAGGGCGTTGTTAAGGTGTTCTGAGAGTTGCAATGCAGTAGAGGGTGTTTTGGGGGGGTTTCTAGGGTGTTGCTAAGGTGTTCTCAGAGTTGCAATGCAGTGAAGGGTGTTTTGGGGGGTTTCTATGGCGTTGCTAAGGTGCTCGGAGTGTTTCTAATGTTGCACTGCTGCAGAGGTTGTTTTAGGTGGTTGCTAAGGTGTTCGGAGTGTTTGTAGAATGTGCTGCTGTAGGGGTGTTTTGGGTGGTATCTAGGGCGTTGCTATATGGTTGCTAAGGTGTTTGTAGTATTTTCCGCATGTTGCACTGCTGCTGTTTTTTGTCTGGGTGGTTTCTAGGGCATTGCTAAGTGTTCTGAGTCATCTTTTAGTATGCTGCAGTGCAGTTACTAGAGTATTTTGGTTGGTTTCTAAGGCGTTTCCAAGCAGTTGCTGAATGTGTTTTAAACACATTACTATGGTGTTGCTAGTCATCCGGATAGAGGTTTGATCCTGTCACTAGAAGCACTAGTACTGACTTTACAAACACCACTAACTTGCATTCTAGTCTTGACTAAAGAACTGTGATTTCACAGGACGGTCCATGCATTGTTTCAGGAGCTGCAGTGATCAGGTTTTGATTTAGGAGGCGGAAAGCGCATTCATCTTCCACTGATTGGATTAATGTGATTCTCATTCATAGCAGATCCAGAGCGTTAGAGAGAATAAAGCAAAGTCCTTCAGTGAAGATCGCAGGTGGGTTTGGTGAAATCACTCCAATCAAACAATCACAGTTTAACCCTGAACCTCCCGTCTGTATCCTATCACCTGTTTCCATCCTATGACCAACTTAAAGTAACAGACTTCAGCGTTTGCATATTTTATGAATATTTTATATTATCTCTTTATATCTCTCTCTGTCTCTCTCTGTCTCTCTCTCTCTCTCTCTCTCTCTCTCTCTCTCTGTCTCTCTCTCTCTCTCTCTCTCTCTCTCTCTCTCTCTCTCTCTGTCTCTGTCTCTGTCTCTCTCTCTCTCTCTCTCTCTCTCTCTCTCTCTCTCTCTCTCTCTCTCTCTCTCTCTCTCTCTCGCTCTCTCTCTCGCTCTCTCTCTCTCTCGCTCTCTCTCGTTTACTCGGTTGAGCTGTAGTCCTCATTATCATTGGCTTTCATGGGATTTAGGGGACGGGCTTGTGGGATTTTAGGGGGTCATTAATCTGAATAATGTCTCACACAGCTGTGTGCTGATTCCTCTGCTGTTCTGAGTGCACATTTCTGTTTTATGTGATCAATAAGGAGAAACGTGGCCACAGAACCAGGTCCGTTTAAAAGCACATGCGTCTGGCCTTCAGACTCACTGCGGCTGTAGATGAAAGCAGAAGCTTTTCTCCACCGACCAACCTTCACCTCACGAATCCTCCCACAGGCACCTGCACTTCATGCCTCTTTAAACGATTAAATTAGCGAATACTGGCTGTTTTGTAATGCTGTGGAAAATCACTTTTCTGAGCTCAGCGGTTTCGGTTATGAAAAGACATTTCAGATTGAATCCGCTCTGCTTCATGCACGCAGAATACCAGCAAGTTTTTGTAATTAAATTATCTTCTATTGACTGTTTTATTGAGATTTGATGTGATTTTCGAAGACTAATTCATCTAATTAATCTAAAAATTACAATAATTGCATTCCACTTTTCAATACACTATTAGAGTCTATTAGAGTCTGAAATCCATTTAATAAAAAAAAAAAAGGAAATGTACATTTGTTTCCAACTTGCGTATTTTAATTTTTTACATTTAGATTGTTTTAATGTTTAAATTTAAATCCTGAAACATTTACAATTTAACTAAAATGTATTAATTTTGGCAGAAAAAAATTGAATTTTTTTAGGGTGTTATGAAATACATATTATTTATCAAAATTTTGGTTGTATTTTTTTCCATGTTCCATTTCTTACATTAAAATTGTTCTGGATTCCATTTTAATTGTTTAATTACATTTTAATAATCAAAAAGAATGTGAAATCAATTGAAACTTTAACAACTTCATAATTAAAAAAAATGATGGAGCCCTCATGAAATTGTTTATTTATTATTATTTTTTCAGAAATTCTGCGTTGTGCTTACATTATTCTATATTTATGATTTAATACGACTTTATTTAACATTTGAATATAGGCCTATGCGAGTACAAGTGGGATTTGAGTTACATAAAACATTTTTTTTGTCTGTTCTTTACACGTCTATCATGTGGCGTCACAAGACCTCATTTATTTTCATTGTGTGGGCAAAGAAATTTGGTGCAGTTTTAATTTGAAACAATTGCTCGTAGTTTCACAAACAACTGAAAAATGAAAAGCGACACATTGAGTTGAAATGATAAAGTAGAAAGACTGCTATAGTATTTTCTTGTAAAACTTACACCAATAATCTTTGTTTTATTTACTGAACTCTAAGAACGAAAGTCATGCATGTTTGGAATGATATGAGTGTGAGCGTAAATAATAACATTTTCATTTCTGGTGCTTTTAACATTTTAGATTTTGCAGTGCTTCAGTTTTATTTAGTGTGTTTTGAAGGTGAAATTAACATGTAACTGTCTTCCTCCACATCTCCAGCAGAAAGTTTCTTTGTTTATTTAATGAGGTAGAACATTTCTGTTTATGAATTCTGAGCTGTTTCACAGATGAATCTCCACATGTCAGGATTTCCCCATCTGAAACACAGGCGCAGAGTTGTTTTTCACAGAGACGTGATAAATATCAAAGAAGCTCAGCAGGACCGTGAAATGTGTCTTTGTTTTCTCAAAGTCAGCTTGTTCCTGAAGCCGTGCGGCTTTAATTAAACATCAGATTCACGTGCGCTGTCAGAATGATCTCTCACATCCTGAAGGACTCGAGCGGACGAAGTGTATCAGAAATAAACAATTATTCTGTGCACACACACACACACACACACACACACACACACACACACACACACACACAGGACTCTGCTGAGGTGATTGTTTGTTGTTGTCTGTTATGGTAATATGTTCATGTATAATGTCCACATACGCAATGCAAGGTTGCTAGAATGACAAGCATGTTTAAATATAGGAGTTAATATACTAAATGACCATTCTGTGTGTGTGAATGGAATGCAGGAGTCATGCCACAGTTTAAATGCAGTCACTTTTGGGTTTCTGTCTGTAAGAAGCTGTTTTAGATGGCAGCTGATATTTACAACAGAGCTTGTATTGCTGTTCTTTGTGTTTTTACAGTATTGCACTGTGAAAACACAGTGTTTTTAGCACGTTGCACTGTAGTAGAGGGTGGTTTGTGTGGTTTCTAGGGCGTTGCTAACGTGTTCTGAATGTTTTTGGCAAGTTGCACTGCAGTAGAGTGTGTTTTGGCCGGTTTCTAGGGCGTTGCTAAGGTGTTCTGAATGTTTTTAGCACGTTGCACTGTAGTAGAGGGTGGTTTGGGTGGTTTTAGGTCGCTGCTAAGGTGTTCTGAGTGTTTTTAGCACGTTGCACTGTAGTAGAGGGTGGTTTGGGTGGTTTCTAGGGCGTTGCTAAGGTGTTCTGAGTGTTTTTAGCACGTTGCACTGTAGTAGAGGGTGGTTTGGGTGGTTTCTAGGGCGTTGCTAAGGTGTTCTGAATGTTTTTAGCATGTTGCACTGTAGTAGAGGGTGGTTTGGGTGGTTTCTAGGGCGTTGCTAAGGTGTTCTGAGTGTTTTTAGCACGTTGCACTGTAGTAGAGGGTGTTTTCAGTGGTTTCTAGGGCGTTGCTAACGTGTTCTGAATGTTTTTGGCAAGTTGCACTGCAGTAGAGTGTGTTTTGGCCGGTTTCTAGGGCGTTGCTAAGGTGTTCTGAATGTTTTTAGCACGTTGCACTGTAGTAGAGGGTGGTTTGGGTGGTTTCTAGGTCGCTGCTAAGGTGTTCTGAGTGTTTTTAGCACGTTGCACTGTAGTAGAGGGTGGTTTGGGGGGTTTCTAGGGTGTTACTAAGGTTTGCTGAATGTTTTTAGCACGTTGCACTGTAGTAGAGGGTGGTTTGGGTGGTTTCCAGGGCGTTGCTAAGGTGTTCTGAGTGTTTTTAGCACGTTGCACTGTAGTAGAGGGTGTTTTCAGTGGTTTCTAGGGCGTTGCTAACGTGTTCTGAATGTTTTTAGCACGTTGCACTGTAGTAGAGGGTGGTTTCGGTGGTTTCTAGGGCGTTGCTAATGTGTTCTGAATGTTTTTAGCACGTTGCACTGTAGTAGAGGGTGGTTTGGGTGGTTTCTAGGCGTTGCTAAGGTGTTCTGAGTGTTTTAGCACGTTGCACTGTAGTAGAGGGTGGTTTGGGGGTTTCTAGGGCGTTGCTAATGTGTTCTGAATGTTTTAGCACGTTGCACTGTAGTAGAGGGTGGTTTGGGTGGTTTCTAGGGCGTTGCTAAGGTGTTCTGAATGTTTTTAGCACGTTGCACTGTAGTAGAGGGTGGTTTGGGTGGTTTCTAGGGCGTTGCTAAGGTGTTCTGAGTGTTTTTAGCACGTTGCACTGTAGTAGAGGGTGGTTTGGGTGGTTTCTAGGGCGTTGCTAAGGTGTTCTGAATGTTTTTAGCACGTTGCAATGTAGTAGAGGGTGGTTTGGGTGGTTTCTAGGGCTTTGCTAAGGTGTTCTGAGTGTTTTTAGCATGTTGCACTGTAGTAGAGGGTGGTTTGGGTGGTTTCCAGGGCGTTGCTAAGGTGTTCTGAGTGTTTTTACAGTATTGCACTGTAGTAGAGGGTGGTTTGGGTGGTTTCAGGGCGTTGCTAAGGTGTTCTGAGTGTTTTACAGTATTGCACTGTAGTAGAGGGTGGTTTGGGTGGTTTCCAGGGCGTTGCTAAGGTGTTCTGAGTGTTTTTAGCATGTTGCACTGTAGTAGAGGAGGGTTTGGGTGGTTTCTAGGGCGTTGCTAAGGTTTGCTGAATGTTTTTAGCATGTTGCACTGTAGTAGAGGGTGGTTTGGGTGGTTTCCAGGGCGTTGCTAAGGTGTTCTGAGTGTTTTTACAGTATTGTACTGTAGTAGAGGGTGGTTTGGGTGGTTTCCAGGGCGTTGCTAAGGTGTTCTGAGTGTTGTTAGCATGTTGCACTGTAGTAGAGGGTGGTTTCCAGGGCGTTGCTAAGGTGTTCTGAATGTTTTTAGCTTATTGCACTGTAGTAGAGGAGGGTTTGGGTGGTTTCTAGGGCGTTGCTAAGGTTTGCTGAATGTTTTTAGCATGTTGCACTGTAGTAGAGGGTGGTTTGGGTGGTTTCTAGGGCGTTACTAAGGTGTTCTGAATGTTTTTAGCACGTTGCACTGTAGTGGAGGGTGGTTTGGGTGGTTTCTAGGGCGTTGCTAATGTGTTCGGAGTGTTTTTAGCATGTTGCACTGTAGTAGAGGGTGGTTTGGGTGGTTTCTAGGGCGTTGCTAATGTGTTCGGAGTGTTTTTGGCATGTTGCACTGTAGTAGAGGGTGGTTTGGGTGGTTTCTAGGGTGTTACTAAGGTGTTCTGAGTGTTTTTACAGTATTGTACTGTAGTAGAGGGTGGTTTGGGTGGTTTCCAGGGCGTTGCTAAGGTGTTCTGAGTGTTGTTAGCATGTTGCACTGTAGTAGAGGGTGGTTTGGGTGGTTTCCAGGGCGTTGCTAAGGTGTTCTGAGTGTTGTTAGCATGTTGCACTGTAGTAGAGGGTGGTTTGGGTGGTTTCCAGGGCGTTGCTAAGGTGTTCTGAATGTTTTTGGCATGTTGCACTGTAGTAGAGGGTGGTTTGGGTGTTTTCCAGGGCGTTGCTAAGGTGTTCTGAGTGTTGTTAGCATGTTGCACTGTAGTAGAGGGTGGTTTGGGTGGTTTCTAGGGCGTTGCTAAGGTGTTAAGGTGTTCTGAATGTTTTTAGCTTATTGCACTGTAGTAGAGGAGGGTTTGGGTGGTTTCTAGGGCGTTGCTAAGGTTTGCTGAATGTTTTTAGCATGTTGCACTGTAGTAGAGGGTGGTTTGGGTGGTTTCTAGGGTGTTACTAAGGTGTTCTGAGTGTTTTTAGCACGTTGCACTGTAGTAGAGGGTGGTTTTGGTGGTTTCTAGGGCGTTGCTAAGGTGTTCTGAATGTTTTTGGCATGTTGCACTGTAGTAGAGGAGGGTTTTGGTGGTTTCTAGGGCGTTGCTAAGGTTTGCTGAATGTTTTTAGCTTATTGCACTGTAGTAGAGGGTGGAATGGGTGGTTTCTAGGGCGTTACTAAGGTGTTCTGAGTGTTTTTGGCATGTTGCACTGTAGTAGAGGGTGGTTTGGGTGGTTTCTAGGGTGTTACTAAGGTGTTCTGAGTGTTTTTAGCACGTTGCACTGTAGTAGAGGGTGGTTTGTGTGGTTTCTAGGGAGTTGCTAAGGTGTTCTGAGTGTTTTTGGCATGTTGCACTGTAGTAGAGGGTGGTTTGGGTGGTTTCTAGGGCGTTGCTAAGGTGTTCTGAATGTTCTTAGCATGTTGCACTGTAGTAGAGGGTGGTTTGGGTGGTTTCTAGGGTGTTACTAAGGTGTTCTGAGTGTTTTTAGCACGTTGCACTGTAGTAGAGGGTGGTTTGGGTGGTTTCTAGGGCGTTGCTAAGGTGTTCTGAATGTTTTTAGCATATTGTACTGTAGTAGAGGGTGGTTTGGGTGGTTTCTAGGGCGTTGCTAAGGTGTTCTGAATGTTTTTAGCACGTTGCACTGTAGTAGAGGGTGTTTTGGGTGGTTTCTAGGGCGTTGCTAAGGTGTTCTGAATGTTTTTAGCATATTGTACTGTAGTAGAGGGTGGTTTAGGTGATTTCTAGGGCGTTGCTAAGGTGTTCTGAATGTTTTTAGCACGTTGCACTGTAGTAGAGGGTGGTTTGGGTGGTTTCTAGGTTGTTGCTAAGGTGTTCTGAATGTGTTTAGTTTGCTGCACTGTAGTAGAGGGTGGTTTGGGTGGTTTCTAGGGCGTTGCTAAGGTGTTCTGAATGTTTTTAGCATGTTGCACTGTAGTAGAGGGTGTTTTGGATGGTCTCTAGGGCGTTGCTAAGGTGTTCTGAATGTTTTTAGCTTGCTGCACTGTAGTAGAGGGTGGTTTGGGTGGTTTCTAGGGCGTTGCTAAGGTGTTCTGAATGTTTTTAGCATATTGTACTGTAGTAGAGGGTGGTTTGGGTGGTTTCTAGGGCGTTGCTAAGGTGTTCTGAATGTTTTTAGCACGTTGCACTGTAGTAGAGGGTGGTTTGGGTGGTTTCTAGGGCGTTGCTAAGGTGTTCTGAATGTTTTTAGCATATTGTACTGTAGTAGAGGGTGGTTTAGGTGATTTCTAGGGCGTTGCTAAGGTGTTCTGAATGTTTTTAGCACGTTGCACTGTAGTAGAGGGTGGTTTGGGTGGTTTCTAGGTTGTTGCTAAGGTGTTCTTAATGTGTTTAGCTTGCTGCACTGTAATAGAGGGTGGTTTGGGTGGTTTCTAGGGCGTTGCTAAAGTGTTCTGAATGTTTTTAGCACATTGCACTGTAGTAGAGGGTGGTTTGGGGGGTTTCTAGGGCGTTGGTAAGGTGTTCTGAGTGTTTTTAGCTTGCTGCACTGTAGCAGAGTATGGTTTGTGTGGTTTCTAGGGCGTTGCTAAGGTGTTCTGAGTGTATTTAGCACGTTGCACTGCAGCAGAGGGTGGTTCTGGTGGTTTCTAGGGCGTTGCTAAGGTGTTCTGAATGTTTTTAGCTTGCTGCACTGTAGTAGAGGGTGGTTTGGGTGGTTTCTAGGGCGTTGCTAAGGTGTTCTGGGTGTTTTTAGCATGTTGCACTTTAGTAGTGGGTGGTTTGGGTGGTTTCTAGGGCGTTGCTAAGGTGCTCTGAATGTTTTTAGCTTGCTGCACTGTAGTAGAGGGTGGTTTCTAGGGCGTTGCTAAGGTGTTCTGAATGTTTTTAGCATATTGTACTGTAGTAGAGGGTGGTTTGGGTGGTTTCTAGGGCGTTGCTAAGGTTTGCTGAATGTTTTTAGCATGTTGCACTGTAGTAGAGGGTGTTTTGGGTGGTCTCTAGGGCGTTGCTAAGGTGTTCTGAATGTGTTTAGCATATTGTACTGTAGTAGAGGGTGGTTTGGGTGGTTTCTAGGGCGTTGCTAAGGTTTGCTGAATGTTTTTAGCATGTTGCACTGTAGTAGAGGGTGTTTTGGGTGGTTTCTAGGGCGTTGCTAAGGTGTTCTGAATGTGTTTAGTTTGCTGCACTGTAGTAGAGGGTGGTTTGGATGGTCTCTAGGGCGTTGCTAAGGTGTTCTGAATGTTTTTAGCATATTGTACTGTAGTAGAGGGTGTTTTGGATGGTCTCTAGGGTGTTGCTAAGGTGTTCTGAATGTTTTTAGCATGCTGCACTGTAGTAGAGGGTGGTTTGGTGGTTTCCAGGGCGTTGTTATGTGATTAAGTTCCTATCTGTTTGGATGCTGTTTTACAAGGTGGCTGACTATGTTGGTAGTATACTGCGAGGCAGGTTTTGGAGCAAAGTGGTCTTGTTTAGTCTTTCTGTAGTGATCACACAGGGTTTTAATCTTCATCTGTGTGGTGAAACCAGATTGATCTCTGAAACACAATGGCACTGTTTCATCTTGTTCTTTCACTCGTGTCCTTTCAGGGTCCTTCTGTTACTAAATTATATTATAATTTGCTATAAATTGCAGATTTTTTCAGCGATGTACATGTTCTCCAGCTAATGCAGTGCCTGTCTGACTGTCATCTTCCTTTGTCTCATTGTATTCTCCTCTCTCTTGCTCTGTCTCTCTCTCTCTCTCTCTCTCTCTCTCACTCTCTCTCTCTCTCCTCTCTCTCTCTCTCTCTCTCTCACTCTCTCTCTCTCTCTCTCTCTCTCTCTCTCCTCTCTCACTCCTCTCACTCACCCTCACTCTCACTCTCTCTCTCTCTCTCTCTCTCTCTCTCTCTCTCTCTCACTCTCACTCCTCTCTCTCTCTCTCTCTCTCTCACTCTCTCTCTCTCTCTCTCTCTCTCTCTCTCTCTCTCTCTCTCTCTCTCTCTCTCTCTCTCTCTCTCTCTGTCTCTCTCTCTCTCTCTCTCTCTCTCTCTCTCTCTCTCTCTCTCTCTCTCTCTCTCTCTCTCTCTCTCTCTGCTTTGAGAAACATTGTTCTGGTGAAAGTAGGTCAGGTGTTCCTAACTGATCCATTAGTTTCAGCTGTAAATTGAAGGACAAAATAATGAAACTGATTTCTGTGGAGAAATGTAGGCTGTGTTTGATTCTATCCTCCTCACCCTGCAGGTGTCTTTCTAATTATATTATTGGCTCAGTACTGCCGTATGATTGTGTCACCACTGTTATTACCACCATGAGGACTACTGACAGCTTTTACGTTCACATTTGACACTTTTTTGAGTCTGTCTGCACTGCTCACTGAAGGCAGTGTCTGTTGCGTTTGCTTTCAAAACATTTGCACTAAAACATTATTTATACATAATTTATGGAAATTGTTTAGTTGTTTTAGTTCGACATTCGTCTGACATGTTGCTGCTTGTTTCAGAGGACATTCAAAAGTAACATTCTCCTTTTTGGAAAATGATTAAACTGAATTTTTCTGTAATGATTTTATACAAGAAATTTTTTTTCATAAACTGAATGTAACCCTAAACATTCTCAGAACATATTTTGTTATCTGGGGAAGAGCCATTTATCTTAATGTGAAGAACCTTTTAATAATCTAAAGCGTTTTGTGCAGTTCAAAGTTTCCATGCTTGTTAAGTGTTCTTCATCGAACCATTGATGCCAATAAAGGACCATAATCTTTAATTTATAAAGTAAATAGATGCAGTGTTGAATGCAATGTTATAATAGAATTAATGTTGATGTCCAGAATTGCTCGTTGCTTTTGCTAGTTTACCGAGCTTGAGCACTGACTGTATTTGAAAAGGAGTAAGGCCATGTCCACACTAATACTTTTTCGTTTGTTGGAGTAAGATTTGTAAGTAAATGCTTTTTCAGTCTTTCTTTCACCTTTAATTCAGTGTATTACAAGCCATTTCTAAGTAATGAATTATGACGTTTACTAGCAATTTCTGAGTGAAAATAGTTTTTACTCCATTCTTTTCAGTGTAGAGTTTTAGAGATTTCAGTTTCCCCCCAATTCAAATAAATAAGATCTGTGTTCGACTGCATTCCCAGGATGACCGCAGACAACAAACTTGTCTTGAAAGTGACTTGGGCTGGAGGTAGACTGTCTGTCTGGACAAACGGTTATTTTCGGCCATATATTTTCACAGTTTTCTGCACTGTGTCTCTTCAGTAAGTGTGAAATACTAGCAGTCGAGATCTCTCTCTCTCTCTCTGTCAGGCTGCCGCTCTGTCTATCTCTATCTGTCTCTTTCTCCAGAGTCTCTTTCTCATCTTGGAGTGTAAGCATGAAGGTTTCCATTTCTATAATCCGACAGACTGTGTTAGCGGGATAAGCTCTGGTGGTTTGTACAGGTTAATAACCCTCACAGTCCCGCAGGACGACACGGACTGAGGTTTGCTCTGTGACTGACTACAGTATCAGACTCATCCGGGTTAGATTTATTCAGGTAATTGAGCTAAGCACACATCACTCTCTATTTTACCGCTCATGTACCAATTAGAAACGCTGCACGTCTCCAAACACCTACAAGGCCGTGGAAAGATGAATCCTCATAACTTGCATGCTCTCTGAAATACAGTGCTCTGGTGTAATTACTTGGACTGTTTGTGAATCAATATTAACCCGGCGGTAATTGGCAATTCATCTTTTATATAACTGTACATTCACACAAAAGAGTCTCCTGCTCAAAAGTACAGTCATCTCAAATCACAGATAAATTGCAGGAACATGAAAGAAATGACTAAAGTGTAGTGTATACAAACCCAGCTAACAAACATATGTTGTAAGAATGATTTTCTAACATTCCCATGAAGAAAGTTTTTGAATGCTCTCCAAATGTTCAAAACATATATTTTTTTAAATAGTTTTAAGAAGTTCTTTATTTGTTGTAAGAGAACATTACATTGTATCATTTTGCAAACATCACTTGAATGTTACTTTTGAATATTCTCTGAACGTTCTAAAACAGATCACATTTAAAAAAACATTAGAATGTTCAACTCAAACGTCTTTCTTACAAACATTAAGGGAACATTACGTTTGATCATTTAGCAAACATTATGGGAATGTTTCTGAATATTGTCAAAAAAGTAAAGAACGTCTAAGTAAAATGTCCATTTTTGTTTCAAATGTTTATGCAAATGTTAAGAGAACATTCAACAAACATGAAAATGTTCTGAAAGTTGCAAATATACTAATAACTTGTAAAAAAAAAAATGTAAAGGTCTGACTTAAAATGTTCAGAAGAAACTTCCCATGAATGATGTATGAATTGTCGTTGTCATGACAATAGTGATGTTTTAGTTTGACATTATTTACATAATTATAATTATTTTGCATAATTTCATGTACTCTACCAGTCAAATGTTTGCAATAATTAAGATATTTTCACTGTCTCCACACAAATATGCATCAGCGCAACGGTTTTCAACATTGATAATAGAATATTATTAAAATGATTTCTGAATGGTAATGATGCTGAAAATTCAGATGGTCACAGAAATAATTTCATTGGAACATATATATTCGCATAGAAAACACTAATTATTTTCACTTTCATTCACATAAAATACAATTTTAGCACTAAGTACTTCTTTCAGAAACATAAAGTAACTTTTGAATGTAGTGAAGATTTTTTAACAATGTGAATACAACTGGAGCCTTTTAGTTGATTTTTCTTTATTTGGTTCAAGGATAAAACGCTCTGAATTCTGTTCATTAGTGACTCTTGCCCTCCAACGGCTAGTGAAGAATAATCCCAGAGGAACATTCATTTGGGCTGGAAACGACCCCTGTTTTCCCACAAAGAAGACAGTCAAGGTCACTTTGTCTGAATTATGCATAATGTGCTTCACTGTATGGTTGACTTCCTGATCCTGATCCCTCAGCAATTTGATAATGATTTAATATACTGAAGCGGTATTATTCAAGTAGATGATCAATGAAAGGCGAGCTTAACCCTTTAGGATTCCTGTCAAATTAGCCTAAAACGCCTAATAAAGGCATACCCAAAGTAAATTGCATGCTGTTCTTGGGCCATTTGGATGATATGCATGGTGTTGGTCTCCTTTGAAAGGTGACACTCTGAGGTTTGTTTCTCAACAGTCAGAATCACTGTAAGTCTTACTGATATTGAGTAATAGCACTTTGAATACACTAAAAAATATAATAATAATTCCGCCTGCATTTGTTTTTGTAAATAGAAGCCTGCAGATGACTATAGCTGGGAGGTATGAGCTGGAAAATACATTGGGATCACAGAATGAAGCCTTACCAAGCCAAATTTACCATTTGATAAACAATATATTAGTGTTTTACACATGTTTATCTAATTTTATGTCTAGACGCTTCCAAAAAAAGTACACTTGGGAGACTCCAAGCGACCCTTTGTAACAACGACACATACAATGCTGTAATTCTTGAATGCTTTAATGTACAGTCATCATTTTGGGCTCTAATGAAAGGTTACACTTAGAGCTATTCAGTTTCTCATCCAGATTCACTGTCAATAATTACTGACACATAGTAACTGAAGCATAAACACATTATAGTGACATTTATTTATAGAATCCAAAATGTGTACACTTTTAAAATTACATATATATTTATAATCTTAATACATTTTGTTCCTGTATTTCTATTTCTGTACACAGTACATTATTTAATTTGTGGGTTTTTTCTTATATTGGTGTTATATTGCATCCCTACTGTGTTATTCCTCTGTATGTCTGTACTATCATGCATGTCTGCATTATGTCAACAAAAAGTGGTCTGATAAAGACACTGATTGTACATGCTGTGTTTATTGTATTGTTTACATAGTTGAAATCACAAGAATCTCAGCTTTCCGTGGATATATGACAGTATTTAGTTTTTTGAGTTTTTGTGTCTGATGACTTTACCCCGTCACCACTAGGTGTCCCGCCGGCGGTACGCTGGATTTTTTAAATGTGTAGTAAGTTAATGAAATGTCAATTAAAAAAGCCTCCGCTGACTTTGTGAATCATCTGTACGATTAAATCTGGATTCGTTTGTGTTTTAGAGTCACAAATGAATCTTGAGTTTCAATCCGACACGTTCAATATGATCGATTGATCCAATCAGCCTTCAGTGAAGTCATCGGCCGATGAGATTAATTCTGAATAAACTGAAATCTGACTGAAAAGCCTCATTAGGAGGGTCATGATGAGAATGGCTGTCGTAATGATGAAGTCTGCAGACAGGTCATGTGCATTTCCACATCAGTAAATACCACGCTCAGATATGAATGAGACACAAATGAGATGTCTGAAAGCCTTTGCCTCGGTACGCAGATGACCTGCTGAGCGCGTCTGGAATTGCTCTTTGAATGGAAAATTGAATTGAAATGAGATTCAAGTATCAAAAGTCTCACACATTCAGATGAGAAAATAGACTTTAATAAGTCTATTGATTTGAACACTGCTCACTCACGCTTTGCCATTACCTTGTGAACTGTAGTTTGTGTATGTGATTATATATGCATATCAACATCAAATCCTCTCATTTAATACAGAAAGTTTATATTGGTTTGTTGCAAACAGCTGAGCGTCTGATGCAGAATGCATACACAAATGACCAAAGGGATCCTCATTTCTGATCTGATCGACTGTCTTTAGCTACTTCCAGGAGTCGGGATGCTTCAAAGCAGCTGGAAATGAAGTTTACAAGGAACGAGCAGCTTTGAGAAAGAATTAGTCACTGGATTTGCTGTTGTCAAATGAGGTTTGTTCAAGGCACTTAGTGGCACGTAAACTTGAGAAGAACTGTTTTATTACTTTTTCACAGCTTTTTACAAAACCCTCTGTTCCAGAATCAGTTTAAGTGTTAAATTGATTTGCACATTTCTAGGCGAAGTACTACACAACCTGAGTGAGAATTAAAAATACCAAATATCTGACTGATTTAGCTGATTTGCACTGCTTTATGGGATCGGTAGTTCATTCATGTCCTTGTAATTTCACAGATTTAGTGATTCATCTCAGAGCTGGATGCTTTGTTTATGGACAAATAAAAAAAATACTTTGGTAAAGTTTGATTTCTATGACCAAAAAGGTAGTTTTAATTTTACCCCCCCCCCCCCCCCAAAAAACTATACAAAACATCAACTACAGAACATTGATCAACTTTTGGAAGCTCTTAAATGTATCTCGTTTTTCTTTTGTTTGTTTTTGTTTTTGTTATAATTTTTTATTGTATTCTTATATTATCTAAAAATGTGAAAAATGTGATTTTATATTATATATAATTATTATTGCAATCATTTTTAATAATAATGATTATATTAAAATGCTAAAAATATAATATTAAATATGAGTGGCAATATTAAGGTCTTTTTTCCCACCCTTACTGTAAACTATTAAAACGTTAAACTGTAAAAACGCTATAAAAACCTGTTAATATGTCAAGGTCCCTGTAATAAAACCGTAATAAATCTAACAACATTCAATGTGCTTACACAGTAAACACTATTAGATTTACAGTTTTTGGAAGTGAAAATATGATAATTTACAGTAGAAAAAAATCCCTGTGTGACGCTTCACATTTGATGGATTTTCATTTAAATAATCACTTTTTTTGTCATCAGTTATGGGTTTCGTGTTACATCTTGTGCTGTTAAATGAATATTTAAGCATTATTTTAGCGTCATGAATCATGATGGTGTTTGTATTTGTGCTATATTAGTATTTCCATCTTCAGCTTGTGGTGATGAGCTTTGATTCATCATCATGAGTCTTTCTCATCACCGCCTGTGTTTTTGGTGGTTGTCAGTATTATTAAAGTTCAAAACTGACTTTAGTGCATTAGTAGGTTGGTATTGTAAAATGTATATCTGTTAATGAAAATACAGTCTTTTACTGTAAATTGAAGTTTAGTCCCATATAACCTAAAATGTTGCTGCCATATTTTTACTGTAAAGTTCTGGCACAGCTGCTGGTATTTTACCGTGCAGTGTAGGATAATGTTTCGCGTTATTGCATAAACCAGTTATTTTCACAAGCTTTTATGTTCAGACTGAGTGACCTTTTACCTTTGACAGCAGTCCTCCGGCGGTCCGGATAAAAGCACCTCCAGCATTAATCACAGAGGAATACACTACACTGATCCCAGATCAGAACACGGGAGCTGACGGCTGGACAGATTCCCCGCAGCTCTGCTGTCACTCACGCTGCAAACTCAACACTTTCCCGTCTTACCGCAGAGGTCTGTCTGCAGGGCAGCATGTGAGTACGGCTTCATCCTCCAGTGCCACAGCGGCAGCTGTTGAATACTGAGGGAAATAAGTGCAGTACTACAGCAGGACGATGGAGATTGATGGAGCGCCGGAGGAGAATCCAATAATGAGAGTCAGGAAGCCTTTAGCTTTACTATTACCAAGCTCGTTCTGTAAAACCAGTGCGTCGCTCATTAACATTTGCAAATTGGAGTTTTGTGACATTTAGTTCAGATGAGATGAGCTAGTCAATATATCAGTGTACTACCTTAACTGATACGTTTAGTACTAGCTAGTGTACTATCTTACTACCTTTAACATGCTATTGTACTACAATAAATTGACAAGCTTTTGTACATAGACAAATTTATTTATTTATTTATTTTTGTTTAGTCATTCAGCAGATGATTTTATCCAAAGCGAATTACAAATGAGGACATTATAGAAGCAATCAAAACCAACAAAATAACAACAACATGCAAGTGCTATTACAAGTCCTGGTTAGCCGAACGCAGGACACGTAGAGAAGTATATAGAATATAGAAAAATGAAACTTAGTGTTAGTTTTACAAGAAAAGCTAGCAGTTAGAGAATAAATATGCATTTGATAGAGGGTCAAATGTGTCTGTTTTTTAAATAAAAAGAAGACAGATTAGATAAAATAGAATTAGAATAGAGCGTGCTAGAGTTAGAGGGTCAAATAAAGATGGAAGAGATGTGCTTTTAGCCGTTTCTTGAAGATGGGTAAGGATTCAGCTGCTGGGATGGAGTTCGAGGTCATTCCACCAGATGGGAACAGTTAATGTGAAAGTCTGTGAAAGTGATTTTGTTCCTCTTTGGGACGGTACAGTAATGCGTCGTTCTCTTTGGGATGGTACAGTAATGCGTCGTTCTCTTTGGGATGGTACAGTAATGCGTCGTTCTCTTTGGGATGGTACAGTAATGTAACGTCGTTCTCTTTGGGATGGTACAGTAATCGTTCTCTTTGGGATGGTACAGTAATGCGTCGTTCTCTTTGGGATGGTACAGTAATGCGTCGTTCTCTTTGGGATGGTACAGTAATGCGTCGTTCTCTTTGGGATGGTACAGTAATGCGTCGTTCTCTTTGGGATGGTACAGTAATGCGTCGTTCTCTTTGGGATGGTACAGTAATGCGTCGTTCTCTTTGGGATGGTACAGTAATGCGTCGTTCTCTTTGGGATGGTACAGTAATGTCGTTCTCTTTGGGGGGTACAGTAATGTCGTTCTCTTTGGGACGGTACAGTAATGCGTCGTTCTCTTTGGGATGGTACAGTAATGCGTCGTTCTCTTTGGGATGGTACAGTAATGCGTCGTTCTCTTTGGGATGGTACAGTAATCGTCATTCTCTTTGGGATGGTACAGTAATGCCTCGTTCTCTTTGGGATGGTACAGTAATGCGTCGTTCACTTTGGGATGGTACAGTAATGCGTCGTTCTCTTTGGGATGGTACAGTAATGCGTCGTTCTCTTTGGGATGGTACAGTAATGCGTCGTTCTCTTTGGGATGGTGCAGTAATGCGTCGTTCTCTTTGGGATGGTACAGTAATGCGTCGTTCTCTTTGGGATGGTACAGTAATGCGTCGTTCTCTTTGGGATGGTACAGTAATGCGTCGTTCTCTTTGGGATGGTTCAGTAATGTCGTCGTTCTCTTTGGGATGGTACAGTAATCGTCGTTCTCTTTGGGATGGTACAGTAATGTCGTTCTCTTTGGGATGGTACAGTAATCGTCGTTCTCTTTGGGATGGTACAGTGCGTCGTTCACTTTGGGATGGTACAGTAATGCGTCGTTCTCTTTGGGATGGTACAGTAATGCGTCGTTCTCTTTGGGATGGTACAGTAATGCGTCGTTCTCTTTGGGATGGTACAGTAATGCGTCGTTCTCTTTGGGATGGTACAGTAATGCGTCGTTCACTTGCAGAACACAAGCTTCTAGAGGCATATAAGTCTGAAGTAATGAATTTAGGTAAAGGGTGCAGAGCCAGAGGTGCTTCTGTAGGAAAACATTAATGCCTTGAATTTAATGCATTGGGCAGCTATTGGTAGCCAGTGCAAATTGATGAACAGAGGTGTGACGTGTTCTTTTCGGCTCATTAAAGATTAATATTGCTGCAGTATTTTGGATTAATTGTAGAGGTTTGATGGAACTGGCTGGAAGAGAGCATTGCAATTGTCCAGTCTGGACAGAACAAGAGCCTGAACAAGGAGTTGTGTTGCATGTTCCCAGAGAAAGGGCCTGATCTTCTTACAGTTTTTCTCAAATGCTAAAACACAAAATCCAATCCTCTAAACCAAATGACCAGTTGTCTAAACACATTTACTAAATCTAGCCATCATTTTCCAATATCATAAACACATTTCACATGAAGACACAATTCACAAAACACAATCCTCCGTTCTCATAAATCTTAACACATTTTTCCTTGCTAAAACACAAGTTGCAAAAGAACTCTGCTCATATTCTCAAATGAAAGCTCATGTGATGCAAAATGCTTGCCACAGTCAGCAATATTTGAACACAATGAACACACCTGGCGTCATTCATTACACACAACGACTCAAAATTGAAGACACTTGTTGCTAATGCTGTGACCACATGTATAAAAGCAAGTTCAGAGTGCACAGTTTGCTGAAGATTCCAAACAAACACAATGGATGAAGGCAGAGTCAGGGGAAGAGGAATTCGAGTCAGAGGAGGGAGAAGAGCTGGCCATGGAAGAAGAGGAGGAGGCCAACAAGGGAGAGGAGAAGGTCCAGGAGGGAGAGCAAGACAACCTCGCACCATCATTACGGACGAGATGCGAGCAACAGTCATTGACCATGTCATTGTCCATGGCATGACAATGGCTGAAGCAGGACTAAGAGTCCGTCCAAACCTGAGTAGGTTCACCGTGGCCACCATTATCAGGGCATTCAGACAACACAACAGGTATTGTACTCTATTGCTTTCTTTGTCACAATACAATTTTACAAGCCTGTGAAAGTAGTCTATTGGTTTCAAATCAGTTGTTACTGTATTGTAAAACATGTCAATTGACAACACATGTTTCTTTCTTTAGAGTTGAAAGAATGCCACATAGAGGTGGGAGGGTTGCCATATTTACAGCGGCACAAATAACCCTCATTGTGGATATGGTTCGTGAGAACAACCTCATCAGACTCCGGGAGATCAGAGACAAAGTCATTGCCGATAATGTCAACTTTGAGAGCATTGATGATGTCAGCTTGGCCACAATAGACCGAGTTCTCCGGCGCCAAAAGATGCGGATGAAACAGGTCTATAGGGTTCCCTTTGAGCACAACTCTGCGCGACACAAAGACCTACGTTACGAGTATGTGCAAGTAAGTATACATCCATGTTCACAGTACAGTTAGTGGACATACTGTGTTGCTCAGTGGCCTACATTACTTCTGGACAATACTGTGCTACCTGATTGACTGTTGTTCTGAACACCTGTGCACTTTCACATTTTCACAGAGGATATTACAGTTGGACGCGATGGCCAGACCTCATGAGTACCTCTTCTTGGATGAGGCTGGCTTCAACCTGCAGAAACGAAGGCAAAGAGGCCGTAACATCATTGGCCAAAGAGCCATCAATGAGGTTCCTGGCCAACGGGGGGGTAATATTACTCTTTGTGCGGCCATGGGTTTGGAGGGGCTTGTCCACCGGCATGCTGTCCTTGGGTCTTACAAGACATCCTCCTGGACCGCCAACAACACCATCCTGGGCCCGCACATCACATTTATGTGATCATTTGGGACAATGTACGCTTCCACAGAACAAACCAAATCAGAGAGTGGTTCACCACCAACAGTAACCACTTTTTAAACGTCTGTCTGCCACCCTACTCCCCTTTCCTGAACCCTATAGAGGAGTTCTTCTCATCGTGGAGATGGAAGGTTTATGACAGACAACCATACACTAGAGAGAACCTCCTAAGGGCAATGGAGCTGGCCTGTGTTGACATCCCAGTGGAGGCCTTCCAAGGATGGATTCGCCATTCCAGGGCGTTTTTCCCGCGGTGCCTGGCAAGAGACAATATAGCCTGCGATGTGGATGAGGTGATGTGGCCCGATGCAGCTCAGCGACATGATGCCGCACAGTGATTGTGGTGTGAATAAAGTAAATAAAAAAACTTCACACCCTGATCATGTTTTCAAGAGTACTGTTGTGTGCAATAGATTCTGTTTTTGCATTGAGTTGTGTTACAGTAGTGTACATGCAGAATTTACTATAGATTTATACTCTTCATATGAAACTCACAAATCTAAATGCCTAATCCTCTGCAGAGATCTAAGAAGATCCATTACTGTAAAGTTTCTAAAAATATGCATTGGCAGTTATGAAACAAAGAACCTTCTCACAAATTGAGCATTGTGTTTTCAATTGTTTTGCTGTAGTGTGTAATGATGTGTATAGTGTTTACATTTTTGAAAGCTTCGAGCTGCTCTTTTGGTGTGAAAGTTTGTGTTTTGAAGTGAGAAGGTGTGGTTGTGTTTATGTAGCTTTAGAAAAGGGTGTTGTGTTTAGACATTGGGGAACATGGAGGAAACGTTTGTGAAATGTGTTTTAGCATTTGAGAAAAACTGTAATATTATATAATGCAAATCTACAGGACCGGGCAGTTTTAGTAATGTGGTCTGAGAAATTCATCGTATCATCAATCACAACTCCAAGGCTTCTGGCTGTTTTTGAAGGAGTTATGGTTGATGAGCCTAACTGGAAGGTGAAATTGTGATGAAACGATGGGTTTGATGGAACCACAAGCAGTTCTGTCTTAGCCAGGTTTAGTTGAAGGTGATGATCCTTCATCCAGCTAGAAATGTCTGTTAGACGTGCTGAGATGCGAGCAGCTATCGTCAGATCATCAGGATGAATGAGGGGTAGAGTTGAGTGTCATCAGTGATATGAAAAGCCATGTTTCTGAACGACAGAACCTAGTAAAGCCATGTAGACAGAAAAGAGAAGTGGTCCAAGCACCGAGTCCTGAGGCACTCCAGTAGCTAGATGTTGTGACTTGGATACATCACCTCTCCAAGATACCTTAAAATACCTATCTGAGAGGTAAGACTCAAACCACTGGAGTGTGGTACCTTCTCAATAGGGTTGACAGGAGGATCTGGTGTTTGACCGTATCAAAAGCAGCAGATAGATCCAGCAAGATAAGTAATGAAGACTTGGAAGCCGTTCTTGCAAGTCCTAGGTCTTCAACAACTGAGAGCAAGGCAGTTTGGGTGGAGTGTCCACTTCTGAAGCCAGATTGGTTTCTGTCCAGGAGGTTGTTCTGTGTGAGAAAGACAGAGTCTTGGATGAACACAATGCATTAAAAGCATTTAACATTTGAGTTATTTCCTTTTTTTGTAGTAGATGTTATTGGCTATATAACCAAATAGGTATGTATAGTAAATATTATTTATTTATTTGATTGTTTAGGCCCCTCGTATACTTCTATTTATCATTCTTTCTATCTATTGTTCTTTCTATCCATCATTATATCATTCTATTTATAGTTTTTTCTATTGATCATTTTTCTATCTATCGTTCTTTTTATCCATCGTTATTTCATTCTTTCTATCCAAACTTTCCATCTATCCATAGTTATATCGTTATTCCCATCTATTGTTCTTTCTTTACATTGTTCTATTATTATTTTATCTTTCCTTCTATTTCTATCCAACATTGTCATTCCATTCCAATATCCATTGTTCTTTTATCCATCAGTGTATTATTCTTTCTAGCATTCTATTGTTATTTCTATCATGCTGTCTTTGTTGTTTTTTCTGTCTATCATTCTATCCGTAGTTCTTCCTGTTATATCATTCTTTATATCTATCTATCTTTCTATTTTATATCGTTCTTGAATATATTGTTGTTGTCCTTTATATCATTATGTCATTCCTTCTCTCTATCGTTCTGTTGTTCTTTCCATTTTATATCGTTCTTTCTATCTATTGTTCTGTCACTCTTTCTATCTAGTTCTTTCTCTCCATCATTCTGTTCTTCGTTCTGTTGTTCTTTCAATCTGTCGTTGTCATTCTAGCAATCATTGTATCTCAATCATTCTTTCTCTCTCTCTTTTTTACATCATACAGTACTTCAGCACAGATGTCAGTCGTTCTCAGCGGTGAATCTCATGCTTTCTCTCTCTGTAAGTCCTGCATCTCTTCTCATCTCTGTCACTATTCTAAGGCTTTCTATTGCTCGTGTTTGTTTGTCGCTGCTGTTAATGGTTGGTATTCTCTCTTTCATCTGTACACTGGTTTGTGTTGCAGACGGCTCAGGAGTTAGTACAGTACATGTCATTATGACCGTGTGTTGCATCAGCTGTCGCTGCAGGTGAGTGAGAGACACCTGTCCACATTAAAGACCGTCTCTAAACTACCAGAGCCACACTTACTCATGAATTACACAGCATGAGTCTCACTCGCCGTCTTTTAGATGTATTCAATTATTCTTTGGAGTTACGGATGAATATTACTGTAATGTGAGTGAAATGATCTCCAAACCTGATATTACATGACTTGAAGCTTCGGTGCTGTCTGTCTGATGGGATTTCAGCAACTCAGAAGAATATATTCAAATAATATAGAATCAAAATATCCTAATGCAGTAACTTGTCATTATTGAGATGCTATACTGTTTTGTCTGCTTTCTTTTTTTTTCATTTGTGTTTTTGTCATTATTATAAGTTTTAATTTTGATTATGAGAGTCTGAATAGACTAATATTATTAGGGACATTCTATAAAATGTGTACGTCCCTCATTAGCATACGCATGGTATGGCTGACGCAAGGTCCGAAGTAGATTTCTTAAATGGCAAACCTTAAAACTGGTTCAGACCATTTATTTGTCGATATTAGTTAATGCGTTGTCTTAAAAAACACAAGCAAAAAACATTGTTCATTTCTTATATTCAATTTATTAATGTTTTCATTCATTGTATTAAGTTTATTATATATATATTTATATTATTATATTGTTTTTATTCAGATACTATTAAAAATCTATTAATATTTTGGATGTGTTGCTTTGTATATTTTTCCACATCCATTGGAATTTGAAAGTTTTAGTAATTTTGTTTTTGTCATTATTTTTGAAATAAGCCAATTTTTATTCATTATTTCAGGTTTAGTGATTTTAGTAAATATTTGTATTATTTTATGATTTCAGTTCATGTTTATTTTATTTCAAGCTCTCAAAAGTCTTTTTTTTGCTGAAGTTTTAAGGGTTTTAGTCCTAGTTTCAGTTATAACTGACATAAAATACATCTTAACAGCCTAGAGGAATACTTTTTATTATTAGTATTATTTATTTTTATTAGGCTGCTGGTTTATAACTCTTAAGACTCACTGTATTTCTTGGTTATTTTTTATTGAAGTACAGTATGATATTTATCTTAATATTCCTTAGGAAAAGTAAAATTAAGTCAAATGTTGACATATAAGAGTTCAGAGCTATGAAATGAATGTCTCGGATCATTCGATGAGAAAGGATAGAGTTTCTATTGTGATTTTGAGGTTTCTCTCGTGGTAAATCTGAGCGTTTTGAGACATTTCTGAGATTTACTGTGGTGTTTTCATTCAGTCTGATTGCTGGAGAAGGAATTGAGATATTAAAGAGACCTCACTGCACTTTCTC
>CM050417.1:367500-397500 GCA_027564155.1 Gymnocypris eckloni scoliostomus
TCTCTCTCTCTCTCTCTCTCTCTCTCTCTCTCTCTCTCTCTCTCTCTTCTGATCGCTCATCAAAATTCTTTGGAATGCTCTCTGGCAGCTCTCTCTGTCTCTCTCTCTCTCTGTCTCTTGCTGTGGTAACACAATTTTTAAATAACCTGCTAGATGAGTATAATCCTCTCACAGCGTCCTGAGCTGCTGAGACTTTACACTCACACACACTCAAACACACACACACACACACACACACACGCACACACACACACACACACACGCACAGCACACACACACACACAGCACAGACACACACACACAGACACACACACACACACACGCACACACACAGACACACGCACACACACACACACACACACACACGCATACACACACACACACACACACACACACACTCACACGCACGCACACACACGCACACACGCACACGCACACGCACGTACGCACGTACGTACACACACACACACACACACACACACACACATACACAGGTGAAGTGTGTCATTATTTTTCTCCTGTCTCGCTTTAATGCAGACTTCACCTTTTAAGCTTTTTAAATCTCCTTTGACAGTAGAAAATTCATATTCTCAGGGATTATGCAGGTCTTAAAAAATCTTGATTCAGTAAATAAAGGCCTTAAATCAGAGCAGAAAATCTTAAATTCATAAAGTCATGGCATGAAATGTCACATGCACTTCAAAAAATGAAGTCTTGTCTTGTTTTCAATTACAAATATCTAAACATCTATAAACCAAGAAACAGAGGAAAATCATTTCAATAAATAAAGTTCAACGGTCTGAGAAATTGAACAAAATGAAGTGTGTTTGTGTTTTTAAAACAAGAGCAAATATCTGTCTTTGGGGAATGAAAACAGTTTTCTTTTTCTGAACCCACTGGAAGATATCATTTCTTGTTTTAATCATAAACCCATTTCATTTCGATCAGTTTTCCAGAAAACAAGACTTGTTATTATCTGAAGTAATTTAGCTTCTCAAGTGAATATGTCTTGATTTAAGAATGATCAGATATTTGTACTGAGAAAACAAGACAGAAACACTGACGAAGAACACTTGAAAACATAAACTAAGAGTTGTTTGGGAGCAAAGCTTAAGATATTCAGCTGTAAAATGAATTTTAAAGTAATGGAGATCTGTAAGACTCCCTAGACATGTATATTTGAGCACATATGTTCCTTCAATGTATTGCTTGTATTTTCTTGACTTTGTTGTAAGGTCTTAAACCTTCACAAAACTTGCAGAAACCCTGTATTTCCCAAATAAAACTAAAACCATGCAATCTTTGCTGTTACTCCGGCTCGGCCATTCAATTAAATTGACGAATGTGAATGTATTATCAAGAAACATGGCTGAAAGATGAAGTGTGGTTTTGTTTGACTTCGGATGATTCAGCATCAGCTGCTGCGTTTCTCCGTTTGAATGACTTTAAAAGAAACATGCCAATGTCTCTTATCACCTCTAGTCTGTGCACAAACACACAGATTCCCTTCAGGGCGTCTGTGCTATTAATAAAGAAATAAGAAAGAGAAGTGAAATGTTGCTGGTTTTTGTAATTAAGAAGAGTTGGACCTGAGGATCTGACATACAGTGCAATCAAGCGAATGGTAATATGTGCCACCAGGCTCGGCATTCACACAGTGACTTAATTAAAACGCATCTTCATTATGGATTGAATGCAGGTGCAGAACCAGCCTGATAAACACAGAAACCAGCAGGAACTCGTCTCCTTTTCAGCGATTGATAACAGTTGCTCTCCAGAGAAATTCAGGATTCAACATGGAGCCATTTTAAACAGGCTCTGTAATCAAAATACTTGTTTACTTTTACTATTCATTTTTAGTTTACAATTTTTTATGTTTTTGTTGCATAACTCAGTTTTTCCAACTGAGTGCATTATACTTTTATGTCTTTTAGATGTATTATTTGTTTTAGTAAAATTAGCTTGATTTAAATTTAGTACAAGTCAGTATTGTTTTAGTATCATTGATATATTCGTGCAGTTTTTATTTCATTTTTTTAGTACATCAAGTTGAGCTATTTCAGCATTTATTAATGAGCATTTCTCATAAAAAAGTTCAAGTTTTTATTTAAATTATTATTTAAATTAACAGTTTTATTTGGTTTATTTTGAGTAATGCAAGTGTATGTGAGTGTGTGTGTGTGTGTGTGTGTGTGTGTGTGTGTGTGTGTGAGTGTGTGTGTGTGTGTGTGTGTGTGAGTGTGTGTGTGTGTGTGTGTGTGTGTGTGTGTGTGTGTGTGTGTGTGTGTGTGTGTGTGTGTGTGTGTGTGTGTGTGTGTGTGTGTGTGTGTGTGTGTGTGTGTGTGTGTGTGTGAGTGTGAGTGTGTGAGTGTGTGTGTGTGTGTGTGTGTGTGTGTGTGTGTGTGTGTGTGTGTGTGTGTGTGTGTGTGTGTGTGTGTGTATACAGTGGTGGCCAAATAACAAATAATAATAATTTTAGAACACTAGTATTTTCTGATTTATATTTTAAGTCAGTTATTTCTGTCTTTTGCTGGAGTGTTTCAGTAGGAAATATCAGTTCACATTTCCAAACATTCATTTAGTCATTAATTGTAATAATCCAGTGAGATTGTTGTCTGATCTGATCATCATCAGTCTGTCTGGAGAAGAAACAGAAGAAACTGAGACAGACTCGATCCAGAAGAACTGTGTCTCGAGACGCTTCAAGAAAACTCCTGCAAAGATACAGAGCTGTTAACAGATTTAGGACTTGTGTACAAATGCTGTAAAATGAGGATGCTGTCAAAAATAATGTCATAAATAGATTTTATTTATCACTGAACATCAATTAACTAAATGAAATCATCATTTGTTGTGAGCATCTTTGTGTTTAAAGCAGGTTTTGTCCTCAGAGTTTCTCAGGAGCTTTGCAGGAGGTCTCTTGAAGCGTCTCGGAGACGTTGGGTGGGTTACACCAACATTTAATTAAATTAAGCAAAGTTTAGAGCTAATCAAGGATTTGTTGATCTGGTTTTAATTTTAACTCGAGTTGTGTTGCATCACTTAATTTGAAACTTAGATGAACAAATCTGGGATTAGAATTATAACCTCCATCTACGATTGATTTTCTCCACCGTGATGGATTCGTTATGCAATTAAACAGCAACAATGTTAATATCTTCTGTCTCTGACATAAGTTACGTTTGTCGATAAAGGAAATAAACTTATAAAAGGTCTGGCGTATTTATAAACTGCTACGTGGAGAGACTGTTGATCAAACGGCTGTAAACTTTGAGGCAGTGCACACGGATTTCATAATCTTGGAAATATATTTATAGCATCAATTAACGGAGTATAGCTTATGACGAAACAGCCGAGATAAGAGGAAATAACTGGCATGATTCGTGACTAGCTCTGCTCGTGACAGTATGTTTGATCTCTGTTCAGCATGTGTGAAGCAGCCGTGAGAACGAGAGATGCACATGCGATCCTGTCTTCTTTTCTTTGTCGTACACGGAGATGCACTGATATAAGTGACGGATTCACATCCCGGACTCGATGGCAGACACAGGATAAAATAATATATTCACATCAAAAACCTTATATTAAACTGTAATAATGTTTCACAATTTGTACTGTATTATTTTACCAAATAAATCCAGCCTTGGTGAGCAGGAGACATTCATTCAAACGCTTTTAAACAAATCTCACAGATCCTAAACTTTTGACCGATAGTATATATGCACACGATTTGCTCATGTCTAAGCAGCTGAGTGCATGCTTGCATTATTTTTGAAGTCTTTAAAGAAGGATGTGACTTTACTAATCCACCATTGATGTGAATGTATTGTCTGTCTATTGAGCGGCTGCTGTCCAAGGTCCTGAATGTGCAGAAGAACAGGAGCTCTCCGTGGTGCTGACATTATAAACCAGCCTCAGAAAGACTTCTACTGCTGTTCTGCTGAATCCTCTGCGGCTTTGATAAACTTAAGTTAGCTAAGACCTTGAGCATTTGTGGAGTGTGTTTAAATATAGTCCAAACATTTGGGACCAGTTGAGAAAAATGCGCTTTTTCCCCCCCAGCTTAACATTTTAGGAAAAGTTCAGTTGACATTAAAGCTGAATTGAGTTTTTCTGACTTCCTTTGCATTCCAGATGTTTCAAAGAGGGTTTGGTGTATTTGGTGTCCTTTTTTAAAGTTTAAAATAATTTATTAATAATAATATTTATTTATTTAAGATTAGGTTATTTTAGTTTTTAGTAGCTTGAGAATATATGATAAATTAATAAATATATAATTTATTAATATATAGTTTATTCAAATAAAATGTTTCTATTATTTGACTAAAATGTTATTATTACAATTTTTATATTACATTTGGGGCTGAAATTACATTTCACTCCTAGTTATACCCTGTATAATTTATTATGTGACAAATAAAGAAACCTTGAACCTTGAAATTAGTCAAGACGTGTATTTTGGATAAACAATTAGCTGTGTTTAAAAAAAGCAATGATAATGAATTACTAAATTCTGTTATGAATTGAATTTCAATAATCAGTTCAATGCATTGTGATGCATGGTTGCATTACACTCCCTTATTGTGAGCGCTATGTAAATGATGTTTATTGTGACCCAGCTGTGAACTATTCACATATTTCTTTAATTGTAGTTCTGCAAGGAGTCTTGGCATCAGCCTGAACACACACACACACACACACACACACACACACACACACACACACACACACACACACACACACACACACACACACACACACACACACACACACACACACACACAAACAAACACACACACACACACACACACACACACACACACACACACACACACACACACACACACACACACACACACACACACACACACACATCATAAATTCTGTTATGAATTGAATTTCAATAATCAGTACAATGCATTGTGATGCATGGTTGCATTACACTCCCTTATTGTGAGCGCTACATAAATGATGTTTATTGTGACCCAGCTGTGAACTATTCACATATTTCTTTAATTGTAGTTCTGCAAGGAGTCTTGGCATCAGCCTGAACACACACACACACACACACACACACACACACACACACACACACACACACACACACACACAAACAAACACACACACACACACACACAAACACACACACACACACACACACACACACACACACACAAACACACACACACACACACACACAACACACACACACACACATCATAAATTCTGTTATGAATTGAATTTCAATAATCAGTACAATGCATTGTGATGCATGGTTGCATTACACTCCCTTATTGTGAGCGATATATAAATGATGTTTATTGTGACCCAGCTGTGAACTATTCACATATTTCTTTAATTGTAGTTCTGGTAAGAGTCTTGGCATCAGCCTGAACATTTCAGCAGATGATAACTATTGCATGCTCCTTCTCTCCCTCTATCAGCTCATCTCTTTCCCACTCTCCAGCCCTGTGTGAGGCCTATATATGTCTCCACATCTGTGAATCCCTGCTGCGCTGCTGTGGCATTTGAGTGACGGGAGAACAGCGCGTTTCTGCATTAGCCACAAATCTCCCATTCCTCCTCCGTCTGGAGAAAACTGCATCCACATGCAACAGGCAGCGGTCGCTCCTCAACACCTTAATGCAATTATCAGCTTCTTACATGCACAAGGAAACCCTGGTAATCTGTAACGTTTTATAGAACCAGAATCAAACCATATCTTGCATATGCATTTTAATACTTTTCCACTTCAGCTCATCATGTGCATGGCCTTATCTATCCATAAGATGTTGATGTAATATTAATCAGCAGCGTCTCACCAGTCGTCTTTGAAGTCGAGGGATACTTTCATTAAAAAAAGCACTCACGACTCGCTTCGAGATTCAGGCTTAGAGAGCAGAAAACCCTCTAAAGAGCCAAACATAAAGATAATACGAATGTGACCTGCTTTTCCAAAAAACACACTGCTTTTCAAACTGGATTTCATCAGACAGCACAAACTTAAGATTATAAATAGTGATGTATTGTTCATTGTTGGTGTAGTACTTTGTTCAGCTTACACACAAGGCCAACCTAAAATGACTTTGTTACAGCTTGGGTGGCAGTTGATGTCTAGCTTTACTGGAAAGCCATTGCAACTGGCTATTTATTTAATGGGAGGCTCCCAGTTTGACAACTTGCCCCAATGATAGGGAGCGCTGTTAAAATATATGGGGCATGTGGTTACACATTTTCTCCTGGCCAATAAAGGTAGAAATGTTCAGTAGCTTTCCTTTTGACAAGACTTACGCAAGATTAATACCCCAAATGACCTTGTTACAGCTTGGATGACCGTTGATGTCTAAGTTTACTGTAAAGCCATTACAAAAGGCTATTTAACAGCAGGCTCCCATTGTGACAACTTGCCCCAGTCATACAAAAACTAAACGGGGCATGTTGTCACACGTTTTCTCATGGCCAATAAAGGTAGAAATGTTTAGTAGCTTTCCTACTGACAAGACTTATAGGTTAATATCTATAAAAAACGCAATCCTAAAACAGAGAAGTGTGTTAAGGGTGAGTGATAATGCACAGTAATTAAAAAGAACACGGTGTATTTGTGCTGATAACGTTGTAAGGATCATACCTGATGAATTTCAAAGCAGAAATGTGGTTATGTTAGGCAGGTGAAGTTGTCGGTTATGTTGGTGGTGGAAATTCCGCTATTGGCACGTGTGCAAATCCATCTCTCGCGCTCTCGCGCACTACAGACAGAGCAGTGTTGTCTCGAGCTCGCCGTGAGCGGACTGTTACCGAGGACCCCGACGGCGGAGGGAGGGACACCCAGTCCGGATGCTCCTTCACGAGGAGTACAGCAATACATCAGCGACTCAATGCGGTGCCAAATGTTTCTAATTCGGTTCTGCGTCCGTTTCCCGCAGGATGCAATTTGGTACAAAATGCGCATGTGAAATAAACGTGGGTGGGATCCCTTCTGCGCTGGCCACTGGATATACTGCCGTTAAAACGCGGATCTGCGTTTGGAGAAACGCTGGGAAATGAATGGACGCTTTGTCCTTTGCGTCTTTTTTCACGTCTTCTGAGAGGATTGTATCCGTGTTTCTCCTCAAATGGTGTTATTTGCGTGTTTATCCACTAAACACGACGATATCCCACTGTTTTTTTCCTCACGGTGCCGTGTTTTCTCTGAGGCGATCCGACGGGAGGCGAAAAGTCTGACTGGACCTCCTTCAGAAGTAAACCATCAACATCTCTGGATTCTTCGACCGTTTTTCATTCTAACTCTGTTTGGGAAGCAATAGTTCACGTTTTGGATTAAATATATCCTAAACGGAAAGTCTGTTTTGGGATTTCAAAAGATCGCTTGAATCGAGTCAGCCGTTTGGAATGAAGAACCGTTAAGAGTCGCCGTTAAATATTTCGCGGCATATTTGGATTCGAATTCTGGTCTATATTCATACGTTTATCGTTGTATACTTATCACACGATACATTTATCCAAGTGAGCATATTGTTTCGAGACTCTGGCCCCAGAGGAGGTGATTTAGACATCATCTATCTGAAGATCCCGGACATTTCTGTGCTGCTCTGAACTTGAGGCGTTTGGATGCTCCAGGACGGAGGTAACGCAGTTATTTCTTTCATTTTTAAGGATTTAAACCGCCAACAAAACACTCTGCAAATCAATACTTTGGTTATTTGCGTTCAGTTTGCATACTGTGATTAGCTTACACTCAAACGCCAGTTTGGTGTTGAATAAACCAAACGTTAGAGGTCAAATAATGAGCTATCGTTTGATTGTGATGCGATACCTTGACATAATTATGAAATCTTGAAGACAAATTCGTGTTTTGGTGGATTTGCTTTGGTTATTCAAGGCGCATCGCAATGCTTGGTCACATTTACGGAAGAGAGACATTTTGATGAAAATAACTTATGGGATTTGGCATTACTGCTGTTGCTAGTCAGAAAATGTTGATTGATCTTCCTCTTGAAGGACCTTCTAGCAGACGTTTGGAGATCCCTCTAGTCATTCATCTTTCCCGTTACCGTTTCTTTCGCATTTAAATGTCAGTGTTTTGAGTTGGGACGCCATAGGTTATGTAAAGGTTTGCTCGAGAGCCCAATTTGTGCTTTTGAACGGTTCCATTCGGTTGGACAGAGGAGGACTTTTGGGTTTATCGTTAGCGCAGAGCGCAATGAAATCACAATAAGACCGATTTGGGCGATGAGGTAAACGCAACGGGTCCGGTACCGCAGTCCGGATTGAGTCCCGGAGCTCACGGTGCTGTTGTTGGGGTGTGTCTGTCTGCGGCTGGGAACGCGAATGGAGCAGCGGCCGCTGGGGGCCACTGGCACATAACTTACTCTCACACACACACACACACACACACACACACACACACACACACACACACACACACACACACACACACACACACACACACACACACACACACACACACACATACACACATACATAATAAAGACATTTCTGACACACACACACACACACACACACACACACACACACACACACACACACACACTCATACACACACACACACACACATACACACACACACACACACACACACACACACACACACATACACACATACAAAGACACACATATTTGGGCACTTGACATGTTTGAATGTCAATGCATTAGATTACAAAATGCCAAACCAAGTCATTAATTACTGCTTCCATAAGTTTACACTCTCAATCATAACAGTTCCAAATTTTTTTTTCATAGTGATTCAATAGAAGAACCATTTTTGGTTCCGCAAATAACATCTCAGTGAGCAGTTCTTAAAAGAACATTTCAATGTTCCATGGATGTTAAAAGTTCTTCATAGAGCCATAAATGCCAGTAAAAATGCCAGTTTCATGAGTGATAGTACTCATTTTTGTTTCTTTAAAGAATCTTTATATAATCTGAAGATCCTTCTCCATTATAAAGAGTCTTTTGTGCAATGGAAATGTAAATGCCAATGCATTTAACAAAATGCCAAACCAAGTCATTAATACTGCTTCCATAATTTTGCACTTTCAAGCACAATTGTTCCCAAATGGTTATTTTTCATAGTGATTCAAAAGAACCAGTTTTGATTCCCCAAATAATTTTTCTTAGTCAATGTTCTTAGTCACTTTAACAATTTTTTCTTAGTCTAAAGAACTTATTTTCCCACTATAAAGAACCTTTCAATGTTCCATGGATGTTAAAAGTTCTTCACGGAGTCATTAACGAGTTCGTTTGCCCATATAATCATTAGGAAATAGAGTAAACTTATTTGACTTGCTGTCCACTGATGAGGGGCTCGATGACGCAGCTTCGGCTCGAGCTCTGATACACCCCTCAGGGACTTATAAGGTGATTACGAAGGGCAAGGCACCTAAGAAGGAGGTGGAGATTGGGGGGGTGGAGGGCAAGGTACCTAAGAAGAAGGTGGAGATTGGGCAGGTGGAGGGCAAGGTACCTAAGAAGAAGGTGGAGATTGGGCAGGTGGAGGGCAAGGTACCTAAGAAGAAGGTGGAGATTGGGCAGGTGGAGGGCAAGGTACCTAAGAAGAAGGTGGAGATTGGGCAGGTGGAGGGCAAGGTACCTAAGAAGGAGGTGGAGATTGGGCAGGTGGAGGGCAAGGTACCTAAGAAGAAGGTGGAGATTGGGCAGGTGGAGGGCAAGGTACCTAAGAAGAAGGTGGAGATTGGGCAGGTGGAGGGCAAGGTACCTAAGAAGAAGGTGGAGATTGGGCAGGTGGAGGGCAAGGTACCTAAGAAGGAGGTGGAGATTGGGCAGGTGGAGGCAAGGTACCTAAGAAGAAGGTGGAGATTGGGGAGGTGGAGGGCAAGGTACCTAAGAAGAAGGTGGAGATTGGGCAGGTGGAGGGCAAGGTACCTAAGAAGAGGTGGAGATTGGGCAGAGGCAAGGGCGAAGAAGGTGGAGATTGGGCAGGTGGAGGTACCTAAGAAGAAGGTGGAGATTGGGCAGGTGGAGGGCAAGGTACCTAAGAAGAAGGTGGAGATTGGGCAGGTGGAGGCAAGGTACCTAAGAAGAAGGTGGAGATTGGGCAGGTGGAGGGCAAGGTACCTAAGAAGAAGGTGGAGATTGGGCAGGTGGAGGGCAAGGTACCTAAGAAGAAGGTGGAGATTGGGCAGGTGGAGGCAAGGTACCTGAGGAGGTGGAGCTGGGCAGGTGGAGGGCAAGGTCTAAGAAGAAGGTTGCAGGCTGAAACAGCTGGGGCTGGAGAGAGTTGAGCAGCTGCTTATATACTCTGGCTGTTGATTGAAAGATTAGATGAGCTCGCTCCTCCATAACTTACGTTTAGGAGCTTCATTAAATGCCAGTAAAGAAGCTTTTATTTTTAAGAGTGATAGGACTCATTTTTGGTTCCTCAAATAATCTTTCAGTTTACAGTTCTTAAAAGAAAGATTTTAAAAATCTGAAGATCCTTCTGTATTTTAAAGAGCCTTTTTGTGCAATGTAAATGTTCCATGGGGTTCTTCGAGGAACTGTAAATGCCAATAAACTCTAGAGTGTACCATGGTATGCCAAGTGTTTATTGAGCTGAAATGAATTTTTGATGCAATATCTCAGCTGCTTTGTGTAGTTTAGCAGTGTTTCTTTGCTCAACTTGATGTCTGTGACCTATTACAGTTTTTATCGATTGCTAACAATCACCATTTTCTCACAACTATAAACACAAAATCAAATAGTTTAGTCAAAAACATGTTCTCTTTTATCAGACCAAATACTCAGACTACTTTCCTGTCTAGAGAACACGAGTGAGATCAATTCAAAACACTGTCACAAAAACCTCCTTTTGGGAAACAGGAATCCTTTTACCTGTCAATGACTGTTACAGTATACAACATAAACAGAGGGGTGCAGATAGAGTAAAATTCAGCTATAAACTTTAAGAAAGTTGACTTTCATTACATGACTGTAAAGAGATCTCACAGTAGATGAAAAGCACTAGAAGAGAAAAGTTCAAAGACCAAACAGCTGAATATACACTAAACACACACAGGAATATACTGTCAGTTACTGTAAATAAATTAATTCATTAATTCAGCATCCTCAGCCAAATTGCATTACAGTATTGGTAGTATCCTTATTTGTTCTAGCAGTTTCTTAGTCTTCTGAGAAAGTACTTCTCTGCCTCCCCTGTTCAGTCGTCTCTCAGTTCTGCACAAATACAGTACATGTAAGGACTACTTGGCACAAGTCATTTCAACAGTAATGAGTTTGAGGGTGTACAGTATTTACTGTATACATATAATAGTGAAAGTTCTCTCTTCTGAAGTACTGCTGCTATGTGCTGTAGTTATATTGTATGTGTCAGTAGTACTGAAACCTGTAGATGAGCATGTAGACCAACTTCCCTCATGGACAGTCCATGCTGAAGAGCATGTGCTATAGTGCTTTGTATTTCATCAGGAACAAATGACCTTTGACCTCATCATGTGAGGCAGCCATGGCCTAATGGATAGAGCGTTGGACTTGTAACCCGAGGTTGTGGGTTTGAATCTCGGCTCCGGCAGGAATTGTCCACAACTGAGGTGAGACCCTTGAGCAAGGCACCGAAGCCCCGACTGCTCCCCGTGTGTGTGTGTGTGTGTGTGTGTGTGTGTGTGTGTGTGTGTGTGTGTGTGTGTGTGTGTGTGTGTGTGTGTCCACTGCTCCAGGTGTGTGTGCACTTGGATGGGTTAAATACTGAGAACACATTTCACTCCTCATTATACTCTGTATAAAGTGTGTATGTGACAAATAAAAAAATCCTCTTCATTTTATTTTCCCCTCCAATTCCTCTTTGGCTCCTACAACCAGGATTAATTTTCCAAAACACACAATCACTGTGCTCTTGTTCATATCATCCTGAGATTCTGACCTGTGTGTCTTCAGTTTTGCTACTGAATGTTCACACATGGATAAACGTGCGCTGTTTGAGTTCATTTTTTGATGCTTGAGTTAATAATATTTTATGTTTGTGGTTTCTGAATGAGAATATGGTTAAACTTGGGAGAAATTATGGCGTTTCTATGTAGTTTTTTTTTGCAGAAAACACTGAGCAAATTGGAACATGTGTGCAAATAGGTGAAATGTGTTCAAAGTTTTGGGAAACGTGTCTTTGTTTTGAGAACTGTATGAATGGTTTGGAGAATTGGGTCAAACGAATCAGTTATAGTGTGTTGGCAATCAAGACAAACTGTAAAAGGCGTCCGATAGAGTGACTGCTCATTTCTGTAGTTTGGTCAAATCAGAATTCATATAGAGCCCAAGTACAGCAAGTAAAAACCCACGGTATTTCCTCCACAGATACTGTACATTGATTTTTGAACCAACCATGAGTTCCGAGGTTGTGAAGATGTATGTTTCTGTAGATGCCACACATTAGAGTGATTTCAGCCTGTTTAATAGCCAGACTCTAGATTAATATCTACACTACTAGTAATCACGAAGAGAGATCATCCAATGAACAAAACAATGTTACCAAGTGAGTCAGCCTTCATTCACTCGCAAACTACTGTATATGATTTTGAATATTCTTACAGTTATTTTAACATTTTACAATAAGGTTCCATTAGTTAACATTTCAATGCATTAACTAAGATCAACTAACAATGAGCAATTAGAGTATGTATTCATCTTTGTTAACTATAGTAGACTGTTCATTGTTCATTGTTAGTTCATATAAGCACAGGTCCATTAAATGATATAATATAATAAACAGATTCAACATTTGATTTTAATAACGTATCAGTAAATGTCGAATTAGCTAACTAATATTAACAAATGCAACTTTATTGTTATCAACTTTGATTTTATACTTCTAATCAGTGACTATATATCAACAGTTTTACATTTTCTGTCATTTTTCATTTGATTAAATTCGCAGTGCATCATGGGATCCCTGTTCATTAAATCATAAAAGTACACAGTCTAGCTTGAGTCTTTTTCCCAATTTTCATATCATTTTGCTTCAAATCAAACATTGCATTAATGCTGTGATTCATCTCGCAGCCAGTTGGTTCAAGGCTTAGATCTCGTTATTTAAGATTTTTCAAAATCCCTGTAGAGATAACGAATGTGAAGAATACTTTAATAACCAAGGCCACTGAACAAGTCAGAGCTTATCGATAAACCTATTAAAATATCCCATTCTCCAAATAAAAGGCTTTGTTCACAACAAAATAACTTTGAAAAAAAAGCAGTGCATGGATGTATTTTTTTCTTTGCTCTATTAATTTTATATTTATTCTATTATTTTCATTGTGTATGTATATAGACCTGTTAGGGTTAAGGAAGATTATTCTCTAGTAATTGGCTTTATTTGAACAACAATGTAAGTTTATAATATCTGTGCATTTGTATTATGAATGTTTGCATTGGTCATTGGGCAGCAGATCGGCTCAGGTCTCATCAGTCAGTGTTTCTTCCTCTAGTTTCCCGTTTGTCTTTACAAATAACACGCCTGACTCAGTATCACTCACCCGGCACCGGCAGCTGATGACTCTTTCCTGTTACCCAGCATGAGGAATGATGTGTGAGGGCTCTATTATTGTAATACTATAATTACCGTGTAAACAGAAGCCTGATGAAATGTGTCATTTGTTCAGCCGCCGCCGAACTATGGCGATCATGTGACGTAGAACCTGATTGTGATTGGTTGCCAGTTCAGAACCGAAACAGATGGATTTGGTGGTTCTGCAGCTGCAGCGCGAGATTTAGCGAGATCTCCTGTGGATCAAACTAATCCGCGTTCCTCTGAAATACAACACACACATGTGATGAGCGACAGATGGATTATTTAAGCGATCTAACCCATGCTTTGGTCCCCATCCTGTTGCCAGATCCTCACGGGATGGGTGACGCTCTGCAGGTAGTAAATGGTTTATTCTGATGATATGGATTATGCCGTTCACAGGCGTGCATATTAGATTTAGTTTTAATGATAAGTAGACTGCTCTGGGCTGGTTTCGGAAAATGATAATTGTATTCCGCTTGCGTTATGCAAACAGCCCCTGGGCTTAATAATGCTGATTGTGTTCCCATCATGTTTAATTCAGACACGGCATGTTTTTGTCATGTCTCCTGGTCTACCGCTCGTCTATGTGTGTGTGTGTGTGTGTGTGTGTGTGTGTGTGTGTGTGTGTGTGTGTGTGGAGTTTAACCGAGCATTAACGTATCATAGAGACTGTTGGTGCCACTAATGGAGTTGCTGGTTGGTTTGCATCATTTCTTTCAGGTTTGGGCCTAATTAAGCCATTCCTGCTTTCGTGTCAGACGCTGGGTAGAGAGGCTGATGTTAGATCACGTCTTAATGAGCACCTGAATCATTACAGGCTGTGTACTGATGATTTGAAGTGAAAATTCACACAAATATAGAAACTGATCTCTCATGTCTCATATGCAGTGAACTGAATACATTTGAATTGAACAGAACTCAATTACCAAGACTTTTCATCCCGCAGTGAAATGTGTGGGAGTATTTCAGCCCAAAATCAAGAGAAAATACATTTTACAGAAAAAATAAGCCTGTTTTCGTTCATTTATTTGTATAACAATAAAAGGTAAAAAGTTAATTGCAGCTTTTTAATCTCACAATTTTGACACTTTCCACACAAATTCCAAGATGTAAACGAGAATTACGAGATATCAATGCAGAATTACACAGTATAATAAACTCAGAAATTTATATATAAACTCAGATTTTGGAGATATAAACACAGAATTGCAAGATATACAGTACACACAAAATTGCGAAATATAAATGCTAAATTGTGTTATATAAACTCAGGATTACAAGATATAAACAGAATTTTGAGACATAAATGCAGAATTGCAATATATACTGTAAATGCAGAATTATGAGTTATGAATGTGCAATTATGAGAAGAAATGTCAAAACTGTGAGATTTTACCTTCCAATTTCACAACTTCTCAAACAAATAGAAATGCTGTCATAAAGCAACATTAAAATAAAATATTGGTAAATTATGCGTTTCTGTGTAAAACAGAATATTTAGAGATAAATAATTAAAGGTGAAACTATTTAATCTGGTGATATGATTGTGAAAAGTGGGCTATGAACTTTTTATGTTTATCGGATATTATTTTTCTCTGTAGATGCAGCTTCAAGAACATCAGCCAAAAAGAAAAGTCATTTCAGAAGTGCAGAATTGTTGAAATTATTTCTTCATTATTATTATAAAGGTATTTAGTGATACATTGTGTAAAATAAATTCAGGGACATTTATTAAGAAAGTAAATTGGGTCAGTTTTAACTAGAAGCTTAAAAACTGTACAGTCGACCATGTAGCAAATGTAGTTTATTGAATATTTTCAATTTTTGTCAATTTTTTTTATCTCATGTCTTTTGTTCTATAGTCTTGCGCCCTAGTTCTTAAATATACCGTATGAGCTTTTAAATGAAACAGAGCATTTTCAAACTACACGATGTGTAAAAGTTGCTAAAAGTACTACATTGATGTTTTCTGGAGAAAATGCGAGTGGTTTTTGAGTATATAAAAGCGTGAAAATGTGTGTGGGTGGTTGCCAGGGTGTTGCTTAGATGCTCTGAATGAATGTTTTGCTGTTTCTAGGGTGTTTCTAGGTTGCTATAATGTTGTGGATGGTTACTAATGTATCTGTGATATTCTGGCCTTTGTAGAGTTGCTTCTTCAATGTTATTGCAAACCACCAGTGACAAGATTCATGCTAAACGTGGGGTTTGTTGAAGAGTGACCCCTCGACTATCACCTCTCCGGGTCTGGTTTTAAGTAGAGGTCATAATTCAGAGTCTTTTGCAGATTTCTGCTGCTGTCTGGAGGTGAGGCGTTATCTTTGTTGGTTATTGGCTGATGAGGTATCAGAGAATGCTCTAAGCTTCTTTGTGTAAGAGCGAAAATCGCTTTTAGCGGCGGATAAGAGGGAGATAATATCAGATAAATCCTGCGGCCTGCGTTAGCATGCAGCATTAGCCGTGTAATAGCATATGGAGTGCAGTTTGACAGAGAGGGATCAGATGGCCGCCAGCCGTTTACCGCAGTTCCGTTTTAATCGTGGAGAGTAAACAGTTGTTTCAGATGCATGCAGAGACAGATAGCCGAGGCCTTTTAGATATTCCGAGCGCATGCTTTTAAAATTCCCCCATGGCTGCTACAGAAGTCTGCAATGGCTTGATAACTCGCGTGCTGTCAGTGGCTGTCGCCGATGCCGAGGGAAGCTACATGTTCTGCTTCAGAGCTTCTTCTCTTCAGGAATAATTTATAAGTTCTCTGGGACACATATGAATTTTTCCTGCAGCGATGGCAGGGCAGACGTCTAATTAAGATGAAGAAAGTTACACAAAAATTGACTAGCTGTTTGCAGATGAACACTTCTGAAAAGGCCTTGTGACACGGGGTGCCAGGTTCACCTCTGATTGCAGAGAATGCGCCGATCGGTCGTGCATCACTCAGTGGAGTCCCTCAGTCTGACAGATGTCCTGTGATTGGCTCAGAGGTTGTGGTGGGCGTGTCTCATGTCACTGAGTAATTTAATATAATACATGCTACTTGTAGTTGCTGTAAATTTAATCCAAAAATGATTTAGATTTTTTAATAATAATTGGTAATGTCTATTTATGGATGCGTATTTAGTATGATGATTATTTATATTTATATGTATAAGCAATATTGCAACTTCAGTTGCATTCTCTGTTATTTTAGTATCATTGATGTTCCATAGTTTTTGTTGGTATATTAAATTAGGCCTAGATGTGATTTTGTATTTGTGGATGATTAACTAAATCCTTCGTCTCATTTGATTATTTTCTCTTTTTATTTGGAACTTAAAGCACAAAAACAAAAGGATTTATAAAATACAATAAAATATATGTTTGCATCTGTTAAGTTTAAATATAAAAAGAGAAAATAATCAAATGACGTGACGCTTCCGGTGATATTAACGTCTGCCGCCTCATTAAATCAGAACATATATGAGTTTAATTTGAGTAAAACTAAAGGTATTCACGGCAACCCATCAAACTATTGTTTGTACTATTGTACTATTGTTCAGTGGGACGTACGTAATAGGCTACTACTAAAACTATTAAAACCTTCTTTTTAAGGAATAATCATACAATATGTATTCAATGTTTTAATTGTAATATTAAATCCTCTTTATTTTCCAAAAAATAAGATTTGTTTAATATTCATTCATTAAAAGATAAAATAATTTAATGTTTTTATGCCAAAAAATGACATAAACATAAACCTAGGGGAAACACTGTACACACATATATCGCTAAATCTCTACTGGTTGACATGTATACAGTTAACCAGCATACGGTATATGCTGTCATATCACCCATCACAAGAGAGGGAATGGTAGGGAGCAACAGGAGACCAATAAGGAGATATTGAGGTGCTGAATAAATGTAATGGAGTCACGTGTGTGTCGAGCTCTTGAGCTGTCAGGGCAGGCGGTTTACAGAGAGAGCCAATCTGTCCATGAGCCTCACCAATCCGCAGGGTGTGTCACGCCTGTCAAAGATGCCATTCATGTGGAAATCAGCGTGAAGGGATGAAAAACAGTTTCACCTTGACACACGTCTATTTCCTAAAGCAAAACCTGAAGCCCGAGGGGCGACAAAGAGAGAGAGATTCCCTATAACCACCAACACGATGCCAGAGCTGGTGAACGGTTCAGTGTTTCCTCGTGGTGGCATTAAAATACTGAGTTCAATGGTAAGATATGTACTCGCGTCCTTCAGGTGCTAGATTTGTGAGCAGGTCATTTAGTAATTAGGTCTGTCAAAGTGAAAGCATCAATGAATATGTTCACATTGCCTCAATGGACTCGAGTAAGCAAGTATTGAGTTCAATGACCGACATTAGAAGATTGGAATTGATTGGCATTGGTTGGTGCTGGTAGGTGTTGTTTGGCGTTAGTTCCAGTGGCCAGCATTTGAAGGTTGGGTTGGTTAGAGTTGGTTGAAGTTTGTCGGTGTCTTCCCGTGTTGGTAGGTATTGGGTGGCACAGCTTGGTTCCAGTGACCAACAATAGAAGGTTGGGTTGGTTGGAGTCGACTGAAGTTGGTTGGTGTTAGCTGGCATTGGTTGGTGCTGTTTGGTGTTGCATACCAGAGCTTGGTTCCAATGGCCAACATTAGAAGATTGGAATTGATTGGCATTGATTGGTGCGGGTAGGTGTTGGTTGGCGTTAGTTCCAGTGGCCAGCATTTGAAGGTTGGGTTGGTTAGAGTTGATTGAAGTTTGTCGGTGTCTTCCCGTGTTGATAGGTATTGGGTGGCACAGCTTGGTTCCAGTGACCAACAATAGAAGGTTGGGTTGTTTTGAGTCGACTGAAGTTGGTTGGTGTTAGCTGGCATTGGTTGGTGCTGTTTGGTGTTGCTTACCAGAGCTTGGTTCCAATGGCCAACATTAGAAGATTGGAATTGATTGGAGTTGGTTGGTGTTGGCTGGCATTGGTTGGCATTAGATACCAGAGCTTGGTTCCAATAGCCAACATTTGAAGGTTGGAGTTGGTTGGAGTTGAATGGAGTTGATTGGAGTTGAATGCCGTTGACTGGTGCTGGATGGCATTGGTTGGTGGAGCTTGGTTCTAATGGCCAACATTAGAAAGTTAGGTTGGTTGAAGCTGGTTGGACTTGGTTTGTGTTAGTTAGTGTTTGTTGGCATTTGTTGGGTCAATGTGAATTGACCTTTTAACACCATCAACACATTTAATCCATTTGAATGAAATTTTAACTGCTGAAAACTGTCAAATCTGATTAGAAAATGTAGAACTGATTGAATCTAATCAAAGCTGCAGCATAAGCTTCTCTTTCACACTCACACCAAAGGTCTCTGGATCGACCAGCCATTTATCAGTAAATGATGGAGAAAGACTATTATAATGGGTCATTTATTAATAAATCAATATGAGATGGGACATTTGACGAAAGCAGAGGTCATTTGCCTCATTGAAGGTCAGGTGAAATGAACGAGTGAAAAACTGTCGTTCAATAAAATGCTGAAAGGTTGTGCTCGTAAAGTGTGTGGAAGGTTGTTTTATTATGGAGTGTTTGTATATCCTTTTGTGTTTTATAGACTATACGCTGGCTGTCAAAAGTTTGGAATAATTGGTGAGATATTCTGCACTGTTGTGTTAATTTGCAATGTATGTTTCACTCAAATTACCAAACTTCTTTTCTCAGCTGCCCAAATTCATTGTCTCAGAATCATTGTAGGCTTACTGTAGTAAATTGGTGGAAGGCAAGAATTTATCTACTTTTTGAGTGTTGAACAGGGTTGGGTATCGATTTAATTTGATCAATTCCGATTCTACGGTTCGATTCCGGTTCTTTTCGATTCCCAGTTTCGATTCCAATGTGATTAAATAATGATATCAAACATTTATTTTTTGCAAACCATTTATTTGCAGCTGAATCCCATTAACAAAAATCATCAGGCTACATAAAAACTGGACTCTTTAAGAGCTGTTTGTGTGCAAAATAGAACTCCACGATTCCGGGTAAAAATTTTATTTTCTTTTTTTTCCCCAATGGAAGTTGTGGTCCTCTCATGATTCTGAAGAAAAACATTAGACAACTAAACAAAATCACATGTAATTTATGAATGAATGATTCAATATGTACTTGTTTCATTACTGGATGAATCTCTTGTATGATACATTGATACAACTGCCCCTTTTCGCCACCCACTGGCATAACAATATAATCAATGTCTTCATTTGGAGTGTCAAATTACTTTCAAAAAGTGATTTATTCTATTTGAATCGCTACATATCAAAGTTTATATCTGAACTATAACTTGTATCCCAGTACTTCTGTTATTTGAATGTTTGGAGCACAGAAATAATGATGCTGTGAGGTTGAAAAGACTGTGAAGCTTTCATTCATGACAGATGACAGCTGTTCTCTTTAGGTCAGCGGCAGCGCGAATGCAGATTTACATCGTCAAATCACACTGAATGATCGTACGCAGCACGGAGGAACCAAGTGATCTCATCACATTCATTGCACACGTCAAAGGAATAGAACCACTTTGGTGTTTGAATCGTGTTTTGTGATCTTTAACAATCTATTAAATTAAAGTGCTTTTTCATGTTGGTGGTGACACCTCGCTTGTAACATGTTTAGCTATCACAGATATTATACTTAACTTTTTGGCTTCTGATTGTAAATGTAGCAAAACTTGTGGAGTGCTTAGATTGTCGAGAAAGGTCCTGGCAGGTCCTCACGGAATAAAAAAATGGGCATAGGGGTAAAATTTTAATTTGACAACAAATATTCCATTCCTGACCTTAAGTATTCTGATTCTGGAATTGGAATCGATTTTTGATTCCCAACCCTAATGATGAATACCAAAAATGGTATATTTAAATTGATTGACATCCAAGTCATTGGAGAAACTTGGTTTTGGTGGAAATGGGGTAAAAGAGAGCGAAAGAGCGACAGGAACGGAGAACAGAGTGTGAAAGGCCATGTAATGCCATTAGATGATAGAGAACAAACCCCTAATGAAGTAATGAACCAGGATCATTAACATCTCACATGGACCGAATAACATCATAAACTCACATCTGCACTGAAACCGAGAGCCGAACCTGCCTGGTAATGAGCCTGATGGAAAACATTAAGACAGACAGAAGTAATGAATAGAAAATGACACTTCTCCGGGCCTGGGGTTTAGTCATTTTCACTGTTATTGTTTTCAACATGCTGGTTTGGGGTCAGTTCAGGTTCAGTCTCAGAAGATGAGAGACCTCCACCTCTTCAGGCAGAAAACACTTATTTCATTTTATTCCTCAATCTTTCATTCATTCCTTCAGCCTTTCATCGTCTCATTTCCCAAGAACACGAGAAGCAAATTAGCAGCAGGTCCTTGATTTAATTCCCATGAAACCCAAATTATCGCTCAAGAGCTCTTGTTTTAAGAAATAATAATTACATTCCACATTTTCATCAGAAGCTTCTGAACTCAGTAACATCTCTAAACTTAAGTCATTTGGAGATGAAAAACGACCGTCGTATCAGTGGCGGATGACATGTGGCCTACATGCAGACGGTTCTCTCACGGGTCCGTGTTTGGCGAGTGTCTCTGGCTGTGAATGTCCGGCTCAACCTCCATCTGTCCCTGACACCTCACGGGCTCCACCAGAATCAATCCGGCTCAAGCTGGCAGAACTTTACTATCAGACCGACTGATACTATAGCAGCTCTGAGGGCACTTTCACGCTAGAGCGGTTGTGTACCTGTGAACCGCACGCACATCTGCTTCAAATGACAGTCTGGAGTGAGAGACACTATAGTTTACAAGATCACTACTTTCATTCAGCGAGGATTCATTCAATTGATCAAAAGTGACAGTCGTTGGCCTAATGGATAGAGCGTTGGACTTGAAACCCGAGGTAACCCAAGGTTGTGGGTTCGAATCCCGGCTCCGACAGGAAGTCCACGACTGCTCCCCGGGCGCTGCACAGTTGGCTGCCCACTGCTCCAAGTGTGTACACTTGGATGGGTTAAATGCAGAGAACACATTTCACTCCTCATTATACTCTGTATAATTGTGTATGTGACAAATAAAGCTCATCCGAGCTTAATTTGTAATTTGTTGTTGTAAGTGACAGTAAAGGCTCTTTTTAATTTGACCCATTTTCAGTGATCAGAACCAAATGTGGTACTTTGCATGCATCTAATATTCAATGCTTTTAAAGAGGAATGTGTGAAGAGCATGTTTATAAAGGTTCATTTCTAATTTCAACATTATTTATTATTTAGACTTTCCTCTTTAAATACAGTATGAGTTATTTACAAAGTGACCCACATTTGGTTTTTGATCTCTAGAAATGGGTAGAATTTAATATTTTGCACAAAAAGTATTGAAATCCCCCATCTCTGGAAATCAATAATATAAAGGATTAAAAATGATCAAAAGAAAAGTTTGTTAATAATCAAAATCTAAAATGATATTGATATGTATTCAATACTTCTTGAGTTGGACGAATGCAAACTTTGGAAGTATAATATTTTTGACATATGTTCTATGCTAATATTTTGGTAGAGGGAAAAGAGATACGTTTTTAGTTTCAACATTATTTATTCTTCAGACATTGCATTTATAATAATAATAAAAAACAGCTGTATGCAAAGTGGCCTATATTTAGTTTTTGAGCACAAAACATTTGTGCAATTTAACAATTTACTCCTGAAGCCAAGTTTAGTTCTCAGTATCTCTAGAAATGAACCTTACAGGGCCTTAAAAATGAAGATACTAAAATGAAAGTTTGTTAAGAGTTAAGAAACAAAATATAAAAGGATATTAAGATATCTTTAATACTTGTTGAGTTACAAGTATGCAGACTTCTGAAAAAAAACACAAGAGGTGCTTCTTCCCCATTTTATGAATAGTCGTCATTGGCATATAATGCAATAAATATTGTTAAAGAATAATAAAGTCAACATATCTACCAATCTCTGTCTAAAAATAACAAGGATGCGGCCATCTTTCTAAAGTCAATTTACCCCTAATTTGGCTCTTAGGTGAAAATATAATTTTGACTCCCTCTAAAAATATATTGGTTTACTCAATAAATAATCATGCATGTCATTTAATATTTTGTCTTTCATCACAGAATAATCCAATATTTCACAATATTACAATTTTACTGTATTTTTGATCAAATAAATGCAGCCTTGGTGAGCAAAAGAGACTTCTGTGAAATATATATACGTAGATAAAACAACAACTTGCCAACTTGCAATTGGTATGAAGACAATCTGGTCTAAACTGTGTAAATGAACTGATATTGATGACATTAAATGTGTCTGTTGTTGTATAAATCATTTCTTCATTTAGTCTCCCCAGTAATTGCCTTTAGCGAGCAGCTTGTGCTCTTCACATCTCCTAGAATTAATCCACAGTAAAAGACCAGTGCTGTTGTGAATGTATTAAGGTTCGGTAGTAAACCCAAATGAGCCTCGTATCAGCAGAAGCTCTCAATTAAATTGACCCGTGCTGGTTTAGCATCCATATAAAACAGAGCAATCCTTGCAGAACCTCTAAATCAAATTCAGCAATCCTGGCTTAATGTTTATATATATAAAAAACATGCATGTCAAATTGAAAAATCCTGGATTAAAATTCATATCCGAATGAACCTCTATATCAAATTGACCAATCCTGGCAAAGCTAATTCTGCTTTAATCCGTTGGTCTCTAATGGGGTTCGGATCTAATGAACTCTATTGAATGAGAAGGAAGGTCAAATGAAATCACAATAATCACTTTTTGTGACCTTACATGTTAGCATAACTGGTGCAAGATCAAGCATGTAGAAGCATTTAATGTAATCTGAAAGAAAACCAAATGCATTGATTCTACAACAACAGTGTCTTTGATTCAAACAAATAATCAATTACTTTTGCCGTAGCTGAACATTTCCCAGCATTCTCGTTCATCAGGACCGGCGTTTGTATCCAGCTGCGGTTCGTTAGCTGATTTAGCATTTCCACGTTCCTCCAACAATCTGGGTGATTTTTCAGCGCTGCTGCCGCGGCACAACATAAGTAACCTTTTGTTTTTATTGTTTCCTAACAACTTTTTAAACACATTGTAGATCTTGGAAGGCTAAACTAATCGTTGAGGTGATTATGTTTTTGCCCACTATCTTCCAGGCGAAGTAGACAATTTATCAGCCTGTGACAAAATCCAAGGTGCTTCTATTTGATTAATAACTTTTTAATGTTCACTAGTGCTGAGCCATTTAGATGTGGCCTGTAGTACAGAAGCACCAGCCTCTCTCTCCTGACTAAACACATCTAGACTCTAATCGATGCTAGTTTTAGACCTGAGAGCACCTGTCAGAAAATTCAATAGTACGTCTACATTTGAAAAATATCACACTGTTGTGTGATTATTGTGATGTTTTTATCAGACTCTCATTCTGACGGCACCCATTCACTGCAGAGCATCCTTTGCTGAGACACTGATGCAGAGACACATTTCTCCAAATCTGATGAAGAAATAAACTCATCTACATATTAGATGGCCCGAGGAAGAGGACATTTTCTGGTAATTAAATTTTTGGATGAACTATTCCTCAGTCTGCCTGCAATAATCAGTATTTGGACCAGGTTCTTTAGTTGCCAGCACGACCCAGAATGTTCCTCATGTCTGGATGGTATGGAGGCAGGGATGTTGTCGTGGTGATACGGGAGGTGTTATGTTATTATGCTGTGTTGAGAACGTCATGTGGCTATGGAGAGATGGGATTGTCATGGTGATGTAACAGAAGTAATGGTGTTATGAGAGATGATGGGTTCATGTTGTGCTGTAGTATCGATTTGATTTGAGGTCATTGTAATGGATTACAGTCAGATTCCAACTCAGAAAACTTACCGTAAACCCTAATGAACTTAAACAGCATCATTCTTTGAAAAGTCTTGAATGCTTTTATTTTAGTTACCTGCCACACGCTTGTAAGCATCTGAAGAACGATAAGAGGATTTTTCTATGAAAAGCAGACAAACGACAACGACTTCTAGACAGATTAAGGGTGAATCCCAATTCTCTGTCTTACCCCTTACCCTTAGTTTTGCGCGTTCACGTGAGAGTAAGGGCTAATTCTGGTTTTGATGGAGGGGTAAGGGTAAGGGGAAGAGGTAGATACCCCTTAAAACCAAGCATGTTCGCGAGCGTACTTGAAACCAAGGGGTACCAGAACACACTGATCCAGATCATCCAGAGAGTATTTTCGGCTTAAATAATTGATTTAAAATTACGACAGCTTTGTTTTGTGCTCTACACAGTCCTGTAACTTACATATATATTTGCAACCATGCTCTTAATTGAAACGTTTTAAAAAATCGCTATTTTTCCACACTAACGTTACATTGCTGATTTGCACAACAGTCCCGCGTTTCTCTGACGAGAGAAAACATCACTAAAACCCTCGACAAACACACACTTTTAGACGGAGAGTTTGTGATCAACACTTGTCTCTGGTGACGTAGCAGCAGCTAGTGACGATGTATGATGACGTAACAGTAACCAAGTGGCGTCTCGTTTCATAGGGGTATGTTTTCACCCCCAGCGCTCACCACTCGGTTTCGAGGGACAAGGGGTAAGACGAAGGGGAAGGGGTAAGACAGAGAAATGGGATTCACCCTAAACAGAGACTTTGCCTGACATCTCCTGATACTCAGATTTCCTCCTGAGAAGAAGTAATCTCACATCTGTCCCCTGTAGAGTTTAGGGTAAATCTCAATAATGTCTCAAACTGTGCTCAGATTCACCAAGATACCAAACTCGTAAGTATAAAGAAAATAAAAAAAATCACTTTGATATTTTTGTGTTAATCTTAAATTTAATTTTTGTATTTTGTGTGTTGGTTATTTTATACATTTTTTAAAGATTAATACAATTTTAGATATACATTTTATTTATTTCAGTTTTAGTAATTTTAGTTCTTAAACTTATATTTCAGTTTCTTGCCAAGGCAAGATTTCAAATTTTACGTTTATGATGTATTAAAATTAAATTAAATTTTACATTTTAATTAATACATTTTATTTAGTTTTTTATTATTATTTTATTTTAATTGATCTTCATTTCAGTTAACAAAAATCATTTTAATAGTTTACATGTCAACTGTTGACTCTTTGTCTTTTTGTTTTACGTTTGGAATTATAGGAGAAACATTTGATGCAAAGTTGATACATCAGTGAAACAAAATGGAACTTTGAACTCAACTTGACAGCCCTGGCTTCTGTAATCTGACATGAAGCAGAATATTCAATGAGAAATTAATGTTGGGGCTTGATTTAATCAATGAAGATTTGATTGGATTGTGTATTTGACAGGTGGTTGAAAAATATGAGTGCTCGCCGCTCAGTGGCATCAAATGAAACATAAATTAATTTCAGAGGCGGAGCAAGTTATTATGTTAAAATGAAAGATTATGGAGGTAAGCCTTTTTATTTTTAATAACATACAGTGATGAATTGTTGACAGTAGTAGTTGTTTTCATTCTGAGTTTATCCTTCCTATCTGGTTCTGGTGGTTTCATATAGAAAGCCATTTTAAGATTCTGTCCAAGTGCTTTACTGTATTTCGTTTCCACTCACAACTTGCATGATGTGAGAAGATCAACAAAGATTTAGATGTGCCACGGCTTCCATGCCAATCTAATCTGACATAATAATTTCAAAAGCATCCTAATGTACGGCGCAAACCGCTTAAGCGCTACTTTTGGAAAGCACAGCTTGAAAGGTTTGGAGAGCATTAGCATAGAGCGGCTCGACGTAAAAGCCATAAATCCATTTATAGGGCAAATGGCACTGAAAGAGAAAGGACGGAAACAGACAGACACCAAATAATGAAATAAAAACATGGAATGCACACACGGTCCCGCGGGACGCAGATTAGCTATCAGCGAGATGTGCATTTCAGTAGCCGTAAGCTCTTGTTTGCAGGTTGAGTGGAGGATCTGACAGCAGACAGCATGTCTGCGATGATGGAGAGCTATTTGTTGGTACGCCTCCGCGGCAGACAGCGTGATTGATGAGGATATGTGTTCGCTGCCATTAGCATGGGGGCTAAATCAGTGGTCTGTGTTGGACCTCTGCCACTCTCGCTTTTCACGCTCCATGTTCATTAGCTTCCGCGAGGCTTTTTTATCACCTAAAGACTTTGATTTATTATCTTAGAGTTCGGAATGCAATTGGAACTACCTCAATGTGCCCTTGAGAATCAATAAAGCATGTCTGTCTGTCCGCGTCAAGCTGAAAATCAGCATCACTGTTACCAATACTCTATATTATCTATTATACTATTCTTCTTCTTCCTCTGAGATTAAATGTTAAAATGCATCTCCTAATGTTTTCAATCTATAACCACCAAACCAGGCCTTCACACTGGTCTGACTCGAGTTGCTAAGTCTTTTCTAACCGATCAGACTTATAATTTTTGTTAAATAGAAGATCAGAAGTACAAAAAGCCCCATAGACTTTCATTAAGGGGGTCAACATTTTTGTACAGTAAGACTTAAGAGTGTTTGACTGTCTATCGCCAGAAAAGCTTAATGTATAAAACATGCCAAATCATGATAGTATCATACTAAAACATGTTAGCAATATGCTAACAGTGCTAACAACATGCTAGTCATGTTAAAAACATGCCAGCAACATGTTAATCATGTTAAAACATGTTACCAAATGCTAATCATATTACAAACATTTGAGCAATATGCTAATAATGCTAGAAACATTTTAGCAATATGTTAACCATGCTAACAACATGCTAATCATGTTAGCAACATGTTAACCATGCCAACAACATGTTAATCGTGTTAAAACATGTTACCAAATGCTAATCACAGTAAAAACTTTTTACCAAATGCAAATCACAGTAAAACATGTTAGCAATGTGCTAATAATGCTAGAAACATGTTATCAACATGTTAACCAATGCTAACAACATGCTAAAAACATGCCAACAACATGTTAATCATGTTGAAAAGTGTTACCAAATGCTAATCACAGTAAAAACATGTTAGCAATGTGATAATAATGTTAGAAACATCTTAGCAGCATGTTAACCATGCTAGCAACATGCTAATCATGCTAGCAACATGTTAATCTGGCTAGCAACATGCTAATCATGCTAAAAACTTGTTGTCAACATGCTAACAATTAGCGAATGATGCTAACAGCATGCTTGTAATGTTCATCATGCTAGAGACATGCTAGCAGTATGCTAATCATACTAAAATCATACTAGCAACGTTAATATGCTAATCATTCGAACAACATGCTAATCATGTTAGAAAAATCATACTAGCAACATTAATATTCTAATCATTCTAACAACATGCTAGTAATCATGTTAGAAATAATATGCTAACCACATGCTAACGTGTTAATCTTGCTAACAACATGCTAATCATACTAGAAACATGGTAACAACGTAATAACAAAATGGTAACAACATGCTAATTCTGATAAAAACTGCTTAGCAATATTGCAATCATGCTAGAATCTTGTTAGCAACATGTTAACAACGTAATAACAAAATGGTAAAAACATGCTAATTCTGTTAAAAACTGCTAGCAATATTGCAATCATGCTAGAATCTTGTTAGCAACATGTTAACAACGTAATAACAAAATGGTAAAAACATGCTAATTCTGATAAAAACTGCTAGCAATATTGCAATCATGCTAGAATCTTGTTAGCAACATGTTAGTCTTGCTAACAACATGCTTATCATAATAGAAACGTGAACATAATCATTCTAACAAAATGTTTGCAACATGCTAGTAGCAAGCTAACATGCTAAATCATGTTAGCAATGTGCTAAATAATGCTATCAACATCTATCTGATCTGTCCAGCTCAACTTTCAAACGTCAAGCTTTTAAAACAGCTTCAGACTTTCAGAATAGGCTTTCTCTAGCCAACGGTACCCATCTAGATTTGACTGGGATTGTTTTGCTGTCAGTGTCCAATGGTGGTAAACTCATCTCATAACAGCAGGTGGATTTCATTCTAAAACAATGAAAAGCGCAGCGCTTGTGTTTGCAGTAGATGTCTTTGAGCTTCCCCACATAAACCGTTCTGCCGGCCTCTATTTACGTCTCAAACCGGGATCTGGTTTCACATCACTATAGATCTGCAGCTCTCAGCTGCTTAAACACAAACGCTCTCATCAGCGTTTCTGCTGCCTCTCGTATTGATCGAATGCTCTCGATGCAGGAGGAATGTTGCCTTTACTATGGAGCGATTCAAGGGAAATGTGGCACCAGCTGGAAACCTGAGCTCTGAAAGTATTGCAGATAAATCTCATCATGGCTCGCGCATGATAATGTGTGTTGCGATGGTTTCTTAAAACGTCTTCCTGATCTTATTGTGAACGATTCATCAGTGCAGGTTATTCTAAATAAAACAATGTTGATTCACAAGGGTCTAGGACGATATATATCGGATGGACGAAATAAAAAGTCTATCGTTTCATATTATGTGCTATCGTTTATTTCGTGGTGTCGCAAAATACATAGTTTACGGTAATACCTTTTCATCATTTGACAGAAGCAGGCGGAGAACGACCAGCCAGGACAAAACCAGGAGCTCGTTACTAAACGAGGGACTACATCTGTAGCATGGACACGTGTTTTTAAGCACTGCAGTTTTAAAACAACCGATTTTAAGCCGTTGAAACTCAAACAACAGAGCTATATGCGTGCGCGTCTCTTTCTGTGTGAGAGGAGCGCTTTTTCTTTTCCGCCGACTTTGAACAATTACATAAACACACTTATATGCGTCAGAATCCCCGTCTTTGCAAGTATCCTCAAACACAGCGATTTAGGTCTTAAGAGCGAGTAAACGGCAGAAAGAGAAAACGCAATGTAACAGTCACTGAGCTATATTGATCCGGACTTCGGTCTTAAAGGGGAAGCGTTCCAATATTGGATCCGGACTTCGGTCTTAAAGGGGAAGCGTTCCTATATTGATCCGGACTTCGCTCTTAAAGAGGAAGCGTTCCTATATTGATCCGGACTTCGGTCTTAAAGGGGAAGTGTTCCTATGTTGATCCGGAATTCGGTCTTAAAGGGGAAGCGTTCCTATGTTGATCCGGACTTCGGTCTTAAAGGGGAAGCGTTCCTATATTGATCCGGACTTCGGTCTTAAAGGGGAAGCGTTCCTATGTTGATCCGGACTTCGGTCTTAAAGGGGAAGCGTTCCTATGTTGATCCGGACTTGGTCTTAAAGGAAGCGTTCCTTTATTGATCCGGACTTCGCTCTTAAAGAAGCGTTCCTATATTGATCCGGACTTCGGTCTTAAAGAAGCGTTCCAATATTGATCCGGACTTCGCTCTTAAAGGCGTTCAATATTGATCCGGACTTCGGTCTTAAAGGGGAAGCGTTCCAATATTGATCCGGACTTCGGTCTTAAAGGGGAAGCGTTCCAATATTGATCCGGACTTAG